>CALZFC010000032.1:2072500-2147500 GCA_945643635.1 Allodiplogaster sudhausi | reverse complement strand
CATTACCTACATACCTATATTGAGACGCTACTTGTGTGTATCAAATGTTTATCTATGTATATGTAAATACAATTATCATTTCAATTGTTATTATCTATTAGTCATTACATTTCACTTTTCATGATCTATGTTTCCGACGCAGTCGGAAATGACCAAGTAATAGTGCCACCGTATATTTAGTGTGTTTTTTATATTTCCCGCTTTTGGTATATCAATTTCACTTGTCATGCACATCAAAGTAGCGTCTTTTTGGGCCGAGTTGGCTTCCATTTATTGTTTCCTTCTCCGTCTCCTGTTGCTTTACTGCTTAATTACTCTACTTGTTTAGAATCATTGTCATGTATTCCTTCCTTATTATTATTCCTCATTACATGCTTTCCTCATTGTTTCCTCAGGCTTTGGTCTTCTCTGGCGAAATGCCTTCTTCACTTGGACTTCGCGTCTAAGTCCTTTTTTACCCGTCGAACCCTTTCCCCTCTTCCTTGGCGCGTTCGTTCCTGTCACCTCGTACAGGCTTCAACCTGTAAATTAAGGGTAATCCGAGCGTTAGGAGTCTCCTTGTGAGGCCACCGCCAAGCGAGTCTTCTCTCTCCCCGACTCTTCTCTTCTCTCGCTTCTTCCCTTCCGACTACTCAGGCGCAAGGCCTAAAGTGGTACCCTTCCTTTCTTTCTCTCCATTCCATTCTTTTCCCTTTCTCTTCTCTCTTCAATTCAATTCAGATTCGTTCTAGTTAAGGTTTCGCACCTTAAACTCTTCGTTTCTCTTTCTCTCTCTCTTTCATCACTTTCCACTTGATTACTCCCTCTCTTCTCAACTCCCTTCTCTAGCTCTTCTCTTCCAACATTTAAGCTTCATTCAGCCATTACATAACATTTCATTATTACTGAATATTGATTGATATGTGTTGATTCCAGTTAAGAAAACTACTGTTGAGTTTTCACTCTTTCGTTGGGTTTGCTGTTCAAAAATATAATTCTACTTGTCGTTTACTCTATGGTACTACAGTCAAGGGATTTATCAAGAACACTCGAGTCATTCTATTGCCAGAACCCTTCACTTCTTCCTCAATATGCACAAGAGAAAGAGACAGAGAGAGAGAGACAGAATGAGAGAGAGAGAGAGAGAACATGAGAGACATGGAGAAAGAGAGAGAACATGTGAGAGAGACATGGAGAGAGAGATATATAGAGAAGGATGGTGTGTGAGAGAGTTTTTGAGAAAGAAAGAATAAGAGAGAGAACGAGAAGGTGTGAGAAACTTGTCGTTTACTCTATGGTACTACAGTCAAGGGATTTATCCTACTTGTCGTTTACTCTATGGTACTACAGTCAAGGGATTTATCAAGAACACTCGAGTCATTCTATTGCCAGAACCCTTCACTTCTTCCTCAAGATGCACAAGGTCGCGAGTAAAGGGGGCAACGGACACATGGTGCGTCGGCTCAACCGACACCCGGACGTAGAACTGGCAGGCGAGCGCGTCCAACTCACCAATACCGACTACTCGAGAGGCGACGAGCAGACAAGAGAGCAGAAGAGTGGGCCCGAGTGCCCCAAGCAGAGGCAAGGGCCCGAGTGCCCTGAGATGAAGAAGAGGCCCGAGCGTGAAGACTGAGAAGAAAAGGCCCGAGTGCCTCGAGAAGCGCCAGCAGCTGAGCGGCAAGGGGTTGAACCCCGATCTTCAGCAGCTGAGCGGCAAGGGGTTGATCCCCGACCTCCAGCAGCTGAGCGGCAAGGGGTTGATCCCCGACCTCCAGCAGCAGAGCGGCAATGGGTTGATCCCCGATCAACTGATGCAGAGCTGCAAGGGGTTGAGCCCCGACCTCAAGAAGAAGTGCTGCAGAGAGGCTAAGTCCGGGTCCTGCCTGGCAGCGAGGTAAGAGCAGAGTGGAGACGTCCACTTTGTCCTCTTCTCGTTGCGCAGAGCAGTGACGAAGACAGCCAGAAGAACGGAAGAAGGAAGAAGAAGAGCCCCCTCCCGAGAAGAAGCAAGACCAGACCAGCCGCGAAGAAGACGACGCTTCCTGACCGGTCTCCCGAGCGGTTCCCAGACAAGGAAGAGGCAGCAGCGGCCCGTGCTGCAAGAGCAGCGCGCCGGCAGCAGCTCGAATTCCAGAAGGGAAGCGGCGAAGAATCTCGGGCGGGCACTGTCAAGATGACAAGAAGAGAAAGAGACGAAGACAAGGAAGAGGGAGAGCTGAGCAACGACGGCGGCAATGAAGAGGAAGAAGAAGATGAAGACGCTGCATCACAAGAAGATGGCAGCAGCATCGCCTCTTCACGTTCGGCACACGAGAATGATCCAGAAGAAGAAGAAGATCCCTCTCGACTGTTCCCGCCACCAGAAAAGCAGCCGCCAGTCGTCAGATGAAGAAGAAGATGCGTCCTTGTTGTATCCTCCGCCTCTTCCACAAAGGAGACTGCCGATTATCTCTGAGACAGAGAGAAAGGCATTTCTGCAGGAATGCGATTGGATACTCAAGGATCTCCATCTCGCCAGCACGAATGCAAGCTCATCGAGAGATCTCCTACAGTGCAAGAAGGAGAAGATCGAGTTCTTACTCTTCGAAAGAGCCCCGGCCACCCTGCTAGCTCTCAGAGGACAATGACAGAGCTGATCACCACTTGTGAAGACGACATGGAAGAGTACTGCCAGCTACACGGCAGGTACCTCTCACTCGTCAAGAAGTTCGGATGCAGACCGTCAATGGCCAAATCTGAGAAGAAGCTCAAGAACTTCGAGAGCGTGCACAAGGCAGTGCATTCCTGGTCAACAGTGGTCGAAGATGGAGCAAGCGCAGTCGGAGAGGCGACCCGACTCATCAGGCTCATCGACGACAGACTGACAACGGAAGAGTGGAGAACGGCAAGACGCTCAAGAGCTCCGTCTCCATCCTCACCAAACCGACTCCCCCTCAGCAGAGAGGCAGGAAATCCGGCAGAGAAGAGGACGAATCGACGACTACCGTACTCGCCAGATGGCAGAGCGAGTGCAGTCGAAGAGGAGCAGCCGCCAGTGAGCAGAGAACGAAGAGATCCGCAACGAACTCCGCTGAGAGCGACGTAGACGCCTAAGAAAGGCCTCTCCTCGTCGGCCCGTCACAACTCGGAAGATTCCGAAGAAGAGGAACTCCGGCAGTGGAGGGAAGAGCGGAGGAAGCGGAAACAACTCCATCGAGAATGGAACGAACAACCCGGCAGAGATGGCGAAGATCGCCAGCCGAATGCTGCACAGATGGCAGCGAGGGAGCAGCAGCAGAGACGGCTACCTTCACGAGAAGAAGAAGACGAGTCACTCTCGCGGATCAGGGACAGACGAGAGGATCGTCGTCCACAACTCGCTCACCTCACACTCCGGACATTCAACGGCGACTTGGAAGACTACGAGACATTCATGGTCGATTTCAAGGACACGATCGACAGCAGGGACGATCTCTCCAACTACGAGAAGATGCAGTATCTGAAGATGTCGCTCACAGGGAAGGCCCTCACCATGCTGGATGGACTCACTCTCAGCGGCCACGACTACCAGTACGCCATCAACTTCCTCGAGCGAAGATACGGCGTAAACAACCTCGCTCTCCCATCTCTCCATGCTGAACTGGAAGCAATCCCACCCGGAGCGCGCACACTGGAGGAGCAGAGCGACGTGCTCCGCAAGATTCACGCCATCACAAGGAGGCTCAAGCGTGTCACCAAGGCGGTCGACATGGACGCACACACCTACAGATGAAGATCTTGGAGAAGTTCTCAAGCAAAACGCAGGACGAGATCATTCGCTGGCAGCTCGAGTACCGAGACGCGAACGGCATCATCGTCACTCCCACCACTTAACTCCTACTCTGCAAGCTCACCGAGATCATCAAGAATGAGGAGTAATGAAGAATGAAGAACTCCTTAAGTGCATCTCGGAACACGCACGGCCGGCCACAGCAGTCGTTCAGAAACAACGACCGCTTCCAGAGGAACAACTCCTACTCCCAGTCTTACCAGCAGCAACAGAGTCAACCCCGACAAGCCGAGAAGAACCAGCAACCAAGAGCCAACAAGGGCGATTGCGTCTTCTGCGGCAAGCACGACTCCTCCCAGAATTGCAAGACAGTGTCCTACATCGACGAGAGGTCCAAGATGGCAAGAGACAAGGTCTCTGCTTCCGCTGCCTTCAGAAAGGCCACAGCTTCAGAAGCTGCAAGGAGACCTGCGCGAGATAAGCCACACCACGAAGCACTCTGCAAGGAACAGAAGAGTCGTGGCAATGGCGGCTCCCGCCGCCCGGTGAACATCGTGCAGACAGAGAAGCACGACGAGAAGAAGAAGAGTCCATCTCCGTCGTCTCTTCTTACATTCCTCTCTTCATCTCAGCAGGCGACACCCAGAAGAGCAACCTGCTGACGGCAGTCGTTCCATTGGCAGTGAACGATGAAGAGAAGCAGATACGAGTGATGTTGGACACGGGTGCCACCATTTCACTCGTCTCAGAAGACTACGTCAAGAAGAACGGTCTTCGCACAGTGGGCAGCAAGATGCTATCCATTGAAGGAATCGGCGGCAAGGGAAGTGGCAAGGCGAGATACGACATCGTCGAGCTCCATCTCAAGAAGAAGGATGGCAAGTACATGTCTGTGGCAGCACATGTCTTCCCAGGATCCCTTCCAGCCGTCGAGAGCACCAAGCTGAGCAGCAAGGACTACTCCTACGTCGTCAAGAAGCAGCTCATCCTCGCAGAAAGAATTGCGACAGGAGGCGAAGCAGTCTCCCCTCCAGATGCGGTGCTCAGCGCCAATGTCAGCCTCGACATCCTCGAATTCGGCCAGCCTCCCGACATCCTCCCCAGTGGACTCCGACTACTGCAAAGCAAATTCGGACGAATCATCGCTGGCCAGTCACGCCAGTCTCAAGATGGAGAACCAGTTCCAGTACTCCACGTCGCGTCCACCATGGACGAGCTTAGCCAGCAAGTAGCTGACTACTTCGAGGTGGATTCCGCAGCCTGCGCTGACGACGCACGCCCGGAACGACTGCAGCGTCAACTCATGGACGAAGCCGTCGACACTTTCTTCAGGGAGAACGCGCAAATCGAGAACGGCCGAATCCACGCTCGTTACTTCCTCACTGATGAAGCTGTTAACATCAGCGAAAACTACAATCTCGCCTGGGTCCGCCTGAAGGGAACGGCGAAGAAACTGCAGAAGGACGGAATGCTCACGCACTACGACTCCGTCATCAAGGCTCATCTTCTCAGTGGACAGATAGAGCCAGTCACTCCCGGCAAGTGTGAGAGTCAACATCGAGCCTACCTTCCACACCACGGCGTCGCCCGCCCAGACAAGCCATCGAAACCGATTAGAATCGTCTTCGACGCGAGTGCGTGCGAATCAGGAGGCAAGTCACTCAACTCAGTGATGCCTGCCGGACGCTCGCAGATGGAGAAGATCCCGTCTCTTCTCCTCCGAATCCGCACTGCGCGGACATTCATCATGGCAGATATCGAAGCTCTCCGAGACGATCAATCTCCTTTCTGTGCACACTCATGTGCCGACACTCAGAGTCCTCCATGTCGCCTCTGAGGACAACCCAGCCGACCTCGCCACTCGTCCAGCAGAAGGAGCGATGATCGACAAAGCAGAGTCGATCTGGTGGCAGGGGCCTAGCTGGTTAGCAGACGATCTGCCCAGAATCGTCCAAGAGAACCAGACGACGTTCAAGGAGAACGTCATAAACGACAGCGAAGTAGTGGCAGCGGCAGGAGAGCAGCAGACTCCTTCCCCTCCCTACCTTCTCTCCACAGTAATCAACGCAGGTCGAGTCCAGACCTGGAAGAGACTGAGGCGAGCAACGGCACTCGCCCTCAGATACGTTCGTCAACTCAAGAAACGAATCGAACTCGCGAAGGAAGAAAGGCAAACGCCAGAGAAGTCTGCAGTGAATCCTCCTTCCCGAGAAGAGCTGCGCGAAGCAGACGAGTGCCTCTGGAAGTTGCACCAGACAAGCACTCTGAATCAGATCCAATCACCAGGAAAATCGACAATTGAAGCTGATCAAGGACGAACGGGGGATCTGGAGATGCGGACATACGCGACTTGATTACGCGGATCTCCCCAACTCTGCCAGATTTCCGGTTTTCCTCCCATTCTCTCCCATTCTCTCCGACATTTCATCCAGCTCATCATCGAAGACGTGCACAAGCAGCAGATGCACTCGGGCCCTCAACACACAGTCAACCAGTTACGACTACGGTACTGGATACCGAAGGCAGCCACACGAGCGAAATCAGCCATCTCCCGATGCGTGACATGCAAGAAGGCACACGGGAACCGCTATCCAGATTCTCCTCCTCTTCCTCAAGAGCGTGTCCAACTCGTCCGTCCGTTCCTGAACATCGGAATCGACTTCGCAGGACCACTCACGGTGAAGGGCGAGAAGGAACGAGAGAAAGCGTACTTCCTACTGATAACCTGCCTCAGCACACGCGCCATCCAGACCGAGCTAATCACCGATCTCTCTGCGAAGACCTTCTTGAACGCGTTCCGACGATTCTGCGCAAGACGAGGAGTTCCGAGATCCGTTCTATCCGACCAAGCTCCAACTTTCCGTTTGGCGGAAAATCTACTGACGAAACAGATCTCCGATGTAGTGAGCGAAGAAATGGCGGACAAGGATTTCAAGTGGAGCTTCACGACGGCTTTTTTTCCTTGGAAAGGAGGGACTTACGAGCGGCTCATCGGAAGTGTCAAGATCGCAATCCAGAAGACGCTCGGCAGAAGAATCGTCTCCAGAGACGACCTCGCAACTCTCTTAGCAGAAGCAGAAGCAATTGTGAACAGTCTCCCACTCGCAACACTCAAGGACCAGAATTCCACATCTATTGTGACAGTCCGACCGATCGACTTTCTCTGGCCCTCCATCCAACTCACTTCGGTCGTCATAGACGAAGCATACGACAAGAACACCGATCCCGACTACCCGTCACTTGGCACAACCGCGAACAGATTCGCCATTGAATGTGCCTACTCAGACTCCCTCTCCCATGCTGCAAGACTGCGGAAGATATGGCGAGAGGAATGCCTCATCCGACTCTCAGACAGAGCGGCGAGAAGCAGTGTGAAGCAAGGAGCAACTTCGCATAGGTCGACTCCTCGAGTCGACGAGATTGTACTTCTCAAGGACGAGAATCAGAACAGAAGTCACTGGGAGTACGGGCGAGTCCTGTCCGTGTCCCAATCCCAGCGAGAAGTGACTCTGAGAGCATCGAGTGGCCGAATCATCACCCGTCCTCCCAATCTTCTCATCCCGCTAGAAGTATACAGCGCCGTGCCCTACGATGACAGCACCAGCACTTTGCCGTCCACACACATCTCTTCTCCACCGGCAGCAGCCTCCTCATCGACGAAGACGTCAGATCGAAGGAGACAGCCGGCACGAAGAGCCAAGAAGAAGACATCGCCAGAAGATGCGCCACTTCTCGTGGCCCGCCCCAGGCGTCACTAGGCCTAGCCTGTGATGACACTGAATCCACTATGTTCCTGTACATATCTACTCTTCATTCTACTTTCTCGTATTGATGTACTCCGATGTTTCTCTTCTTCCGTGTTCTACTTTCTTTCTACTCTACTTACTCTTCCTACATGCTTCCTTTATGCTTCTCCATCATTTATTTCATCTACTTCTATTTGATGCGTGCGCCTCCGTTGATGTGAACTCTTACGCGAAGAGTTCTTTTTATTGTTCGAGATGACCACTCATCTAACTTCTTTCTGCTTCCGCTGCCGACGGTACGCCCTTGATGCTCGCCGGAATCGCCAAGAAGAGGACTGGGAGGCAGAATGTTCCCCCAGCGTCAACTCAGGTCTTACTGTCATCGTGTCAGCATAGAAGAAATTCTTGTGTTCTTCAGAGAACTGTTTCTGCGACTGCCCCACTGGCCGCCCCGGCCCGCCTCAACACGAAGAATCTGGCTAAGGAAATCGCTACCCTTCTGGTCAAGGATGGCTCTCCTCTCTCCAGCTACTTCGATTCGATTCTCGAACTCATAACGACCATGGAAGAGAAGATTGACAAGTTCGAGAACAAGATCGACAATGCTTACAACATGGTCGAACAACTGGAGGCGAAGATGATCCTCACGTCCTCCTCGCGCTCTTTCTCGTCTCTTCTTCCTTCTTCCTCTTCTACCCGGCACTACAAGGAGCCTCTCTCTCTGCCCCAGAAGATCCTCGATCGTCACTCATCCACCCCGCAGAAGGTCCACGATCGTCACTCGTCCACCCCTCGCAACTCTGTCTCCAGGGCCACCCAGAACAAGTAGAAGAAGGGTGAATGTCCCTTCTGCACTGGCTCGCACCATCCGGCTCACTGCACCCTCAAGATTCGCGAGAGGATCGCGACGGCTGCAGCGCTCGGAATCTGTGAACGATACCTCGCCAATGAAGGCAACGATGACAACCACAACTGCGATGCGTTCCGTTGGAAGTGCCCCACTTGCAAGACGTCTTCTCACCATCCTTCCCTCTGCCCAGCTCGCACACATTAAGATGTCATCCCTTCCCTCTTCCCTCTTTCCTTTCGTTGTTTCCTCTTTGTGGCGCCCCCAGTGTTTCCGACGCAGTCGGAAATGACCAAGTAATAGTGCCACCGTATATTTAGTGTGTTTTTTTTATATTTCCCGCTTTTGGTATATCAATTTCACTTGTCATGCACATCAAAGTAGCGTCTTTTTGGGCCGAGTTGGCTTCCATTTATTGTTCCTTCTCCGTCTCCTGTTGCGGTTTCTTCCTTTTCTCCATTATTATTATCATTCCGCGGTTATTATTCTTGTTACTTTACTGCTTAATTACTCTACTTGTTTAGAATCATTGTCATGTATTCCTTCCTTATTATTATTCCTCATTACATGCTTTCCTCATTGTTTCCTCAGGCTTTGGTCTTCTCTGGCGAAATGCCCTCTTCACTTGGACTTCGCGTCCAAGTCCTTTTTTACCCGTCGAACCCTTTCCCCTCTTCCTTGGCGCGTTCGTTCCTGTCACCTCGTACAGGCTTCAACCTGTAAATTAAGGGTAATCCGAGCGTTAGGAGTCTCCTTGTGAGGCCACCGCCAAGCGACTCTTCTCTCTCCCCGACTCTTCTCTTCTCTCGCTTCTTCCCTTCCGATTACTCAGGCGCAAGGCCTAAAGTGGTACCCTTCCTTTCTTTCTCTCCATTCCATTCTTTTCCCTTTCTCTTCTCTCTTCAATTCAATTCAGATTCGTTCTAGTTAAGGTTTCGCACCTTAAACTCTTCGTTTCTCTTTCTCTCTCTCTTTCATCCCTTTCCACTTGATTACTCCCTCTCTTCTCAACTCCCTTCTCTAGCTCTTCTCTTCCAACATTTAAGCTTCATTCAGCCATTACATAACATTTCATTATTACTGAATATTGATTGATCGAGAAGTATATGTGTTGATTCCAGTTAAGAAGACTACTGTTGAGTTTTCACTCTTTCGTTGGGTTTGCTGTTCAAAGATATAAATCTACTATTCGTTTACTCTGTGGTACTACAGTCAAGGGATTTATCAAGAACACTCGAGTCATTCCATTGCCAGAACCCTTCACTTCTTCCTCAAGATGCACAAGGTCGCGAGTAAAGGGGGCAACGGACACAATCTATATATTTGTAAACACACGTTTTTCCCCTGCTGAACAAATGATGTTAGCAAGTACAACACTTGAAGTTTCTGTCGGCATCAAAACCGCCATTTCCTAATTCTAAACAATTGTCGGGGATTAATTTTCTTCAACAATTGCAAAAAATAATTGCAAAAAAAAGAGCGATCTTTAGTCTCTTTCTCTCTCTCCAGCTATCTATCTTCCTCCCACTCTCTTTCTCTAACCTAATAGAGAGAAAGTAGAAGTAGACGGATGTCGTTTATTTCTGCTTACTTTTAACCTTTAAAATTTTATTTATTCTGTGTGTGTTTTAAGTTTTTATTCTATAAGCAGCAACGTAGATCAGCTGACTTAAAAAAAATCTCAAAATGAACCAGGCATGGACAATAGAATAGCCCAAGGAAAATTGAGACAGACCCGAGAAGTTGAAAACTTTACAGCGTCAAATGAGAGAAAAAAGTAGACGCAACCTCCATCATCGCGTCTGACTGAGATTACCGAGATTGGGCCCGATTCTACATACATGCATGCATACGTGAAGAACAGATGTGATTCATGGAATGATTCCCGAATCAGCAGAAGAAATCTCACGCACACACAACACACGTTATATGCCATTTTTCACATAACTAATCGAACAAGTACGGGCAAGCCGTATTTTATCTCCGTTATCAGCAACGGATATTTTTTTTATTCGCAAAAAAAAACATTATCGTTTCTTTGCAGATTACTTGACAATCTACACGCACTTCTTACAAGCTGTGACCGGCTAGAAAGAAATCTTATTACGAAGGAAAGAGAGGGAAAAGTCGAGTCAACGGCGGCTGAAGAAGTCTCCGCGGCGGGTGCTTTTGCCTAGCAGCAATCTGAAAAGCGACTGGTTGGTTGGTATAAAAGAGCTGGAGGTACAAAGAGATGAGGTCACATCGAAGAGTTTCCTCCTCCTCATCTTCCGCACTCTTCTGTCAGGCGCTTAACATCTATTCCACGGGAAATCATGAAACAAACGACCTTTATGGCAATTCTCCTTCTGGCTGTCAGCGCGCTTGCAAATGGTTAAAATTTAAAAAAAAAAGAATTTTTGAGCAATATTCAGAAAAATTATTTATTGAATGCTCCTTTTTATCATTCTTTAGATAAAGTCGATAGTTTTAAGAATATTTAAAACAAGTATTATTTAATGCTATTTTTAGGATTCATTGGGAAAAATGGAAACTAATTTATGATTTATAATACTGCAAATCCATTCTGTAAATTAATAATCATTGTAGAATACGGCTACTATGGCCACGGAGCAGACCACGGCGATCATCATGGCGCTGGCTACTATGGAGACCATGGACATGGAGATGAATATCACAAGTAGGACTCCTTTGAGTATTCGTCTAAAATATTTTAAAGTGGCTAAAACCCGACTCTATAATTCGCTCCTTTTGCCTGACTCGAGGGCAAGAGAACATGCGTGATTGAGAGAGAGAGAAGCGACTAGAATAGACAGTAATTCAAATAGATTACGATTGAATGTCGGGCTCTTTTAAGTATTTTAAGAAATTAATGTAAATATTAAAGGAAGCACGACCACGGCGAGCACGGCGAATACGGCAGCTACAAGTACGGCGGCTACGGAAGTCACGACAAGGGAGAGAAGTATGGCAGTGAATACGAGAAGGGACACGACGGAGGACACAAGCAGCACGGAGGAGACCACTACGGACAGGGACACGGCGGGTACTACGCCGATGGGGACCACTACGGGGACCACCATGGACACGATGAGCATCACGGACCCCACCATCACGAAGAACGAGCGTGAGCGTACGATTAAAGTAATTAAATATCACTTCGGATAAAGGAGAACATGAATACTTCACGGTGAAAAGCTTGACAATGAGAAGCGGACAGAAATGAGAAAAGTAATGTAATAAAAAAAATAGAATTGTAGATGAACATTTGTTCTAGAATGCAATTTTTGTGTAATAATTATCAAGCTCTCACTTTCTTTTTTAATGCACGACCGTCAATTCTCTATTCTTAGACAAATTGTACTAAAACTTTTTCGAACCACCTTGCTTTTTCTCCAAAATATTCGTTGATTGTGAGTGCAATGACGATTGAATTGCTGAAACCGAAGGACGCCGCGCATACCGTGGCGTCTTCTAAATCTTCTCACGCTCTCGTTCCTATCTCACTCTCTCTTCTCTCCTCTCTCTTTTCTCTCCTTTCTCTCTTTTCCCGCTCTCTCTTTTCATTTCTGGATACGACACCCTCTACGCAACACTTTTAACGCATTTGTGACAGATATGTATGTATGTACGACAGATTTTTGGCCAATTATTAATTTCGCAGATATTCGAAGAATAGAATGTATGTACATATGTACATATGTATACCTCCCAATCTGTAATCATGAATGAACGTGCATTGTGTCAGCCGAAACGAATTCGTTATCTGCCTTTTCTTTCGTTTTAATTTGATACTCTCAATGTTTCGAACCTCATTGTCAGAGCACTCAATTTTTTTTCGATATTGCACGTCGCTAGGAGCAGATTTTTGGTTTTTGTTCGTGAGATGCATACATGGAGAAAAAGGGCAAATAGATTACGTTGGAAGAACGACGCAAGTTCCATCTACATCTCTCGCTCTCCCTCTCTCTCCCTCTGATCGGTCTCTCTCTCTCTCTCTCTTGCTCGGTCTCTCTATCTCTCTCTCTCTCTTGCTCGGTCTCTCGCTCTCTCATCTCTCCCTTTCTCTCTCTCTCTCTTCCTCTCTCTTTCCATTTCTCTCCCTCTCTCCCTCTCTTTCTCTCTCTCTCTCTGTCTCCAACGGGAAGAACCGAGGTGCTTTTTTCCAGGTGGATCGTCCTCTTTTTCACACCGTTGCCAGAAAACTTGAGGCATTTCTGACTTAGCCGCCACTAAGCCACTGCCTCAGAGGGAACGAGCATTGGGTGCGGGAGGGACTGCTAAAAGGCTTCTTCCACTTTTTATCTCATTCTCTCTCGCTCTCTCCTCTCTCTCTCTCTATCTCTTTTTCCCTCTCTCCTTCTCTCACTCTCTCCATCTCTCTCCCAGTCTCCCTCTTTTTCTTTCCTACTCTTCCTCTCCGTCTTTTCTTCTTTATTTCTCTGCCCAACCCCCTGCACCCTCTCATCTCTCCCACGAACTGTTCTCAAAAACCTCTCAATATACATGCTCAGATGCCCCTTTCCAAAAACTTGCAAAACTCCCACAAGTAGCGCGGCCAGCGAGAGCAGTTGGCAACTGCTGATTTGTATGAATGTATGTATACCCTTTTTGGCGTTCAACTCTCTCTCCCTATCTCTCTCTCTCTCTCTGTCTCTCTCTCTCTCTCTCTTTCTTCTCTCTCTCCCTGTCTCTCTCTCTCTCTCTCTCTGTCTCTCTCCATATCTTTCCCTCTCTCTCCCCCCATATCTCTCCCTCTTTATCTGTTTCTCTCTCCCTCTCTCACTCTCTCTCTCTCTCTCTCTCTCTCTCTTTCGGCAACTTGTGATATGCTTGCATGCATGTACATACACACACACCCGGAGCGATTGATTGTACTCCCCGGAGGGCGATGCTTTACTCACTTTCCGCTCCGCCACCGCGCGAAAACCGTGTGTGAGGAGAACTCTGCCCCACTTCCTCACCCTCCCTCCCCCCCCCCCCTTCGAACTCGCTGCCCCCTTAGGGGTTAATTTTTTTGTTCACACTGGCCCCTGGTTGCAACCAAAAAAAAAATTTGAACTGAATCTGCTCACTAGTTCTCGCGAGTTCTTCTTAATACGCATGCGTTTGTTCCTTGCGAACGTTGAATCTCTCTCTCTCCCTCTCTCTCTCTCTCCCTCTCTCTCTCCCTCTCTCTCTCTTTCCCTCTCTTTCTCCCTCTCTCTCTCTCTACCTCTCTCTCTCACTTCTTTCCGCCCTTTTATATCTTCATTTCTTTCTGGATTAAGCAGCCTTTTATTGCGCAAAGAACCCCATCATGGCGGGTTGGAATCGCATTAAAGGAGCCATAGACGCAATCTTGAATTCGTGAATTCGGCTTGTTTTCGCCTGACCCAAGGGCGGTGAGCGTGTGTGATTTAGAGAGACGCCGACGAGAAAAGTAAGGAAAATTTGAATAGATTACGATTAAATTTCGCCCTCCTTTATTCTATAAATATTTGTGGTAAATTTTTTTTATTAAAATTAAGCTTCAGTATTTTTCTTATGTATTACGAATTAATACATGTAGATATAAATACTTTTATCTTTACGATGAACTTCTTTACTTTTTACTAGACTTTTTTGTGTGTGTTTTCTAGTTTCGTTGTCTGCTCACCTTTCGCGTATTTTGTTTTGCTCACTTCTCGTTGACGAGCTCGAATTGGACGACGGAAACAGAAGGCGAGATTGGGGAGATTACGAGAGAGAGAGAGAAGGGAGAGAAAGAAAGACAGAGGGAGATGGTGAGAGTGAGAGAGGAGGAAGGTGAGATAGAGATAAAGACAGAGAGAGGGAGTTAGAAAAAGAGAGATGATGAGAGAGAGGAGAGAGAGGAGGAAGAGGAGAGAGATAAAGAGAGTGAAATAGAGAGATGGAAAGAGAGAGAAAGACATACTTAGTTAAAAGTGCTTGGGAGGAACGGAAAAGAAAAAGGTAAGAGCGAGAGAGAAAGAAAGAGAGGAAGAACTCGCCAAAGTTCTCCAGGCATCATGCGGTGACGTTCAGGTGACACGGACCCTTCACCCAATCCTTGCCGAGAGACTCTCTCTCACTCTCTCTCTCTCACTCTCTCACTCTCTCACTCTCTCACTCTCTCTCTCACTCTCACTCTCTCTCTATCTCACTCTCCCAGTCTCTCTCCCTCTCCCTCTCTCACTTTCTATCTCACCCTTCCTCTCACTCACTCTCTTTCTCTCAATCTCTCTCTCCCTGTCTCTCTCTCTCTTCTTTTTACCTTCTTTCCCTTTCGTACCCTTCGAGAAAAAGGACGTGAGAGGTAAGGAGAGCACCGTTCAAACTCCCCTCCCCCCCATCAGAGGTTAGAGGATACAGCCTCATGACTTGACACCTTCCTTGTGGTTTTCCTCCCCGTCTGAGTTATAAAATAAATATAGCCAAGTTCTTTTTCGATTTTGGAACAGCCCATGTTAGCCCAGCAATTGTTTAATAATCAGAAATAGTGAATGCCGAGATCAATTTTCGTGCTAACATTAATTTTTTTGGAAACACAGTGCTGAATACCTTCGTATTTTCTTGTTTTTTTTTGGTCGAAGTTCCTTACCATTAGCTTTGTTCGCCAAGCCAGACGCATTTTTGCTTCATGAATGCGTTTTAGAGCCGGCTGGCAACTTACTCCAAACTCCAAACTTACTTCGAACATCTTCGATCTGCTCTGAACATACTCGGAACTTGCTCCTAACTATTTCGGATCACCGTTTTTAAGGCTCTGTCTCTTCGCGGAAGAAGCAAAACAAATGGATTTTGACTCGAATGGTGACGTTTATTTCTTCTTTCTTCATTATTATCACTAGGTAATTATTCAAAAATATTTAGTAATTTTATTTCTTATATAAATTATTTACTATTTCCCTATTATTTTTAGAATCTTATTTAATTATTAAAACTATAAAAAACTATTAAATTTATTCAGAAGCGCATCACTTTTCGCACCCGATGAATGTCTACGGAAGTATATCACAAGCGGTCGAAGATGCTGCATATGATGATGGTAAATAAAAAAACGCAGCTTTTTCAAGCATATATTGTTATATATGTATAATATCTTTTTTTTATTCAAAAATATATTTTATATATGAATCAAAAAGATATGTTAGTATATGTAATATCAAAATTGTTGTAATTATAAATAATATTAGTGGTGTTGCTTTCACGCATTTTTGCATTTACTGTTATAAATGGTTAGCCATTTTACACAAGGAAAAAATCTTTTTTTTTTAATATTTCACATATACCCCCGACATTCAAAGGTCAATGTCATTTATGTATCCGAAGTGCGACTATTCTTGACTACTCTTTTTTTCTTTTGTCTCTTGTCTTCTTTTTTCTTCTTCTTCTTCTATACATTTCTTATTGTTAGGTGCTAATTACAGGCCGGCTTCTGCTCCGGCATCTGCTCCCTCTTTCACCTCTTTCTCACTCTCTCTCTCTCTCTCGCTCTCTCACTCTCTCATTCTCTTTCTCTCTCTCACTCTCTCATTCTCTCTCTCACATTCTCTCATTCTCTCTCACTCTCTCATTCTCTCTCTTTCTCTCTCTCTCTTTCTCTTTCTCTCTTCCCTGTCCCTTGCCCTCTCTGACTGGATGAGGATCCACTCTGCTGACAGGAGAACAAAAAGCTCTAGCAGACATGCAACACATAATGCAGACTAAAATCTCTCTCTTTCTCTCTCTCAAACCTTTTCTCTATTTCCCTCTCTTACCTCTCAATCTCTAACTCTCTCCCTCTCATCTTCTATCGCTCTCTCTCACTCTCTCAATCCCTCTCTCTCTCTCTCTCTCTCTCTAACCTCCTGCTCTCTCTCTCACTCTCTTCACTTCCCCCTCTCTCCGTCTCGCTTTCCCAGAGAGAAGACAGAGAAGCAAAGTACCCCATCTAGATGTCTGAACTCACCAGATGTTCGTTCTTTCATCTCCTAAACACTGTTTTTTTTCTCGAAGAGTTTTCAAATCTCTCTCTCTATCTCTCTCTATCTCGCTTTCTCTCTCTATCTCTCCCTCCCTCTATCACTCTCTTTTTGTCTCCCTTTTTCTCCCTGTCTCTCTCTCTGTCTCCTTCTCTAGCTTTTTCTTCCTCTCTCCTTTTCTTTGACTGTTCACACTTCGTTCCAGCAAATTGAAAAGGGTGAAAAAAATCTGCAGTTCCAGAACATCTTCTAGTTTCATCTCCTCTCGCACCTGTCCCCCAGTCCCTTGTCCTCTCTCTCTCTCTCTCTCTCTCTCTCTCTCTCTCACACACTCTCTCTCTCACCTTCCCTCTGTATCTCTCTCTCTTTTTGTCTCTCTCTCTGTCTCTCGCACTCTCCCTCTCTCTCACCCTATTTCTTACAATAAGTCTTTTGCACTCTCGCCCAACAGCTTCAAAGTGGCCTGACGTCTAGCCAAGCGTGCCAAGCAATATTTATTCATAAACGAACACTTCGGCTTCATGAACGTGCAGAGAAGAAGGGAGGGAGAGAGAGAAAGAGAGAGAGAGAGAAAGAGACAGAGCGAGAGAAGGAGAGGGAGAGAGGAAAAGCGAAAAAGATAGAGAGAGTAAGAGAGAGGTAGAGAGAGAGAGAGAGTAAGAGACAGAGAGAGAGAGAGAGTGATAGACAGAAAGAGGGAGTAAGAGAGAGAGAGAGAGAGAGAGAGAGATAGGGAGCACGCAGCTATTTAAAAGAGCCGTGACAGGCCGCAACATGAAAGTACAACAGTCCTATCGTATGCTCAAAGAATTTGTTAGACTCTTTTCTTGATACTGTCGCTCTCTTTCTCTCTCTCTCTCGCTTTCTCTCTCTCTCTCTTTATGCTCGAATAATTCACGAGGTGCGTGCCGGTAGACGAATGTGTATTTGTCTCCGTCAAATAGCAGGCATAAATCATGTCCAAAAATGTTGCGTCGCACTCATTATTCTTCGGCTTTTTTCCCTGTGCCGCGGGCTGCCTATTTTTCTCGCGCTATCTCTCTCCCTCTCTCTAACTCTCTCTCCCTTTCTACCCCTCTCTCTCTCTCTCTTGCTCTCTCTCTCTTAATATCCCATCATCCCTCTCTTTCAGCTTTCTCTCTCTCTCTCTCTCTCTCTCTCTCTCTCTCGTCTCCGCATTGTCCCTCTTCATATTTCTCTTTCTCGTTTACTGTCTATCTCTGTCGTTCTCTCTCTCTCTATTTCTTTCTTTCTCTCTCTCTCTTTCTCACTCTCTTTCTCTGTTTCTCGCTCTATCTCTCACCTAATCCACCGAAACAACGGCGGCGACATCATTTGTTCTGCGCGCCCGTTTTGGCTCGGAATCGGTTGGCGTCGCGCTGCCAGGTGGATAGGCGGAGAGAATAGGGAGGGAGAGAGAGAGAGAGAGAGAGAGAAAGAGAGAGAGAGAGAGTGAGAAAGAGAGAGAAATTGATGATGATGACCATGCTTATGTATATTGTCTTTGGAATCCCCAATTCTCTCAAAAGCTTCTCCTTCCTCTCTAATGGAATCCCAGTGGAAGAAGACAAGGCGATTTGTTCGCTTATCCGCACGTTTCCCCATCAATTATTTTTAATTTTTTTTTACAATTTTTTTTTTATCTTTTAAGGACTTTAAGCTCGGCTGACTTTGTTATAAAAGGAGTAGTCTTAAATTTTTTTCGCTTTCTTTAATGCAATTGTTTTTATGCATCGTTTGGACGAAGCAGCTACTGTTGAACAACAAATGCCACCCGAGTATGTCATGTGTATGTATATAGCAAAGTGTGAAAATAAAACCACCTGTGTAAGACATATTTTCGAGAGAAAAAAATTACCTTCTTTCTTCATTAAGAAACCTGACCATGGGCACATCTTTTTGATGCCAAATCCTGCCCCTTAATATTGTGCAAGTTTAAGTAGATGTTTTTTTAATGTTGGAAATTTTTTTATTTGAAATTTTTTTTTCTTTTTCACTTGTTCTTGGTAGAGTTAGAGCGCGGCTGATTGCGAGACTGACTTTGTCATTGTCAAGGAGCTGTCCTAACAATAGGGTTTTATACGTTTCTAAATGGTTATAGCACCTCGAAGCGGAGTAAAGAAGGATAAATGATCCATATAGAAAATTGTGAAACAAAATCCACCTGTCAATGTTCGTAAGCAAAAAATAAAAAAATAATTTTTTAAAATATATTATACAACGATAAATAGATATAGGCATTTGTTTCATTAAACAAAATCAGTTAATCTCGATGTGATCATTTGATAGGCATTTGTTTCTTTTTAACATCCGTTATATTTATTGGTTTTATGTTGTTTTTTGGTGTTCTTTTTTCTCTCTCTCTCTCTCGTTCATGTTCCCTTTGCTACTTTGCTTTATAATGGCAACTTTTATGCCGCGTAAATGCAATATTATCTCGTCTTGCGGCGAATAGCGCAGAGGGCAACGGCACAAGCCAGGTCGGATGGGTGTTCCGCGGGCAGAGATTGTTCGCCATCTCTCTCTGTCTCTCTCTATCTCTCTCTCTCTATCTCTCTCTCTATCTCTCCATCAATCGCTCTCTCTCCTCTCTCTCTGTTCTCTTTCAATTCCTCTTTCTCTCCGTCTTTCTATCTCTCGTTCGCTTTTCTCTCTCTTTCAATCTCTCTCTCTCTATCTCTCTCTCTAACACTCTCTCTATCTCCCTCTATCTCGCTCTCTATCTCTCTATCTCTCTCTATCTATCACACTCTCTCTCTCTTTCTCTCTCTCTCTCTCTTTCTACTAGTAGTCAGGGCTTTGCCAGCGAACGTATCCAAGAAGCATTTAGAGGTGTGGAAATGTCTCTCTTTTACAAGCAAATTTTAGTTTTAATATCTTTTGTGTGGTTTATTGAAATTATTGTTTTTTGTGCATTTTTTCTCTCTTTCTACATCTTTAATATTCGATGACATCTTTGTGTCATTCGCAGAAAATAGCAAAAAGAAGAAAAATCAGCAGAAGAGAAAGAGGACAAGAGAGAGAGAGAGAGAAAGAGAGAGAGAGAGAGAGAGAGGGAGAGAGAGAGAAAGAGGAAAGGAGATAGGGAAAATGAGATAAAGAGAGAGAGCGAGAAGGAGAGAGAGAGAGAGAGACAAACCCAGTATGCACCCGGTTTTTTGCCTTGCTTCTTTTTTTCTTCCTCATGACGGAATCTCTGGAAGAGTTGCCCGGATACGCCGCGTGTTCCTCGTTCATACAACATGTAATAGACATGAGAACGGCAATGCATGAATATGACATTTCTCTCGGCTTCCTTCTCTCTTTCCGTCATTATACCGCTTCTCTCTCTCTCTCTCTCTCTCTCTCTGTCAGTCTCTTTCTTCTTCTATCTATTGTTTTTCTTTATTACTTCTATTTCTCTCTCTCTGTCTCTCTCTGTCTTGCTCTCTCTCTCTCTCTCCCTCAACCTGTCTTGCTCTCCGTTTGTCTGTCTCTCTCTCTGTCTTACTTCCTATCTCTTTCTCTCTTTCTCTCCCACTCTCACTCTCTCTCTTCTCAATCTCTCGCTCACTCTTTCTCGTTCATTTTCTCTCTCTCCCCCCCCCTCTCTCTCATCTTCTCTTCTCTATCGCACTCATTACTACCCGTAGGCCGCACTCTCAATCCCTGATGCATAAACGGAACGGCACAAGTCCATTGCAGTCGTGACGGGATTTCGGAGAGAAGAAGAAGATAATTAGGTAGGAAGCTCCCGGAGAGACTTTGAAAAGAAAAAAATTATGGAAAAGAGAGACGGCTTCGAAGCAATAATATAAAAAAAGAAATGCTAATGACGAATAGAACGGGGGGGGGGGGAAAGGGTGCGGGTGACATAAATAGAGAGTGAGTGAGAGAGAGAGAAACAGAGGTACATAGATAAATATGGATAAAGCGAGAAATAGTGACAGATAGAGAAAAGAAATTGAGGGAGAGAGTGAAGAAAATAGAGAGAGAGAGAGAGAGAGAGAGACAACCTCAGCGGCGCAGACAGTAGATCGAAAGACAATGATTACACTTCGTCTGTCTGCACTCTCGAATTGGCCTTCTTGATACATGGACGGAATGGGCGCAAACACACAGACAAATAGCCTCATGCAAGCCATCCTGGAGGCAGCGGCATCTCGAAAGAGAGAGAGAGAGAGAGAGAGAGAGAGAGAGAGAGAGAAAAGGGTACCCGAAAAGGAAAATCGAAAAGCAGCGTAGATCTGCCGCGCGATTAATCTTCAATGTTATACAAATGGTCACTATTACTGTATTATACATACTCTGATTACTGTAACATAAAAGAATTGATGCCCAGAATTCTATTTCAGCATTCTGAAATCACTAACTAGAAGGTAATATGGCCTAGTTGCTGACTGAAACCACCAGGTTCCCATTTCTTGCCCTCGCATAATATGAGTAAACTTTTTTTTCTTTTTTTTTCGATGAGTATCTTCCAGTGGCTCTATGATCTTCCAGTGGCTCTATGACAGCAATGGAATATTGGTCAAAAGCGGAATGTTGGTCAACATAACGAGTTCTGACTATTTCTGCACACTGTGTCACCCGACATTCTCATTTCATCTTTGTTTTCTTTTTTTTTAGCTCTCTCTTTCTCTCTCACTCTGTCTCTCTCTCTCTCTCTAACTCTATGGCCTCTGGCCCGCCTTTTTCCACTTTCATTCCATTTCTCTCTCTCCCTCTTTCTCTCCCCTTCCCCTCTCGCTCCCTCTCTCTCCCTCTCTCTCTCTCTCTCCTTCTCTCTCTCTCTCTCTCTCTCTCTCTCCTCTCCTAAGATGCAACAACATATATCTTTTCTACTGCCCCTTCTGATGTTTTTCTCTCATGTCTTTTTTCTATGTCTTCTACGTGTGTGCTTTGCTCGTCGTCCCTTTTATTCTTCCGTCTCAGTTGTCTCTCTTTCTTTTCCTCTCTCGTATTCTCATGCTCTTACAAAATGAGATTCACTCAAGACCTCTCATAACCTCTTGTCCTCTCTCTCCTTCTCTCTCGCTCGCTCTCTCTCTTTCTCTCTCACTTTCTCTCTCTCCATCTCTTTCTCACTCTCTCACTCTCTCTCGCTCTCTCTCTCTCTCTCTCTCTTTATAAACACATGCCCGCCGGGTTGCTTTCATCTCATTTGCCACTCTGGAGAAATCTTTTCACCGCTTCTGGCCCCTCGGATCTTCCGTCGGCTACCTTCATATCTCTCTCTCTCTCTTTGCTTATCTCTCTTCTCTCTCTTCGCTCTCCCTCTCTCTCACTTCCTCTTCCTCTCTCCCTATATCTCTCTCACACCAACACACTCTCTCGGAATCTCAGATATTTTTTTGCAGCCGCTCTTTTGTCATTGGGAGGCGTTTGGCCGATTGTAAACCTTGAGAGACGAAAGAGGCTCTTGGGGTGAGAAGAATCTTGGTCTACATCCTCCTCTCTTCTCTCTCACTCTCTCTCTTTCTCTCTCTCCCTCTCTCTTCCTATCTCTCTCTCTCTCTCACTCTCTCTCTTCCTATCTCTCTCTCTCTCTCTCCCTCTCTCTCTCTCTCTTCCCATCACTCCCTCTCTCTCTCTTCCTATCTCTCTTTCTCTCTCTCACTCTCTCTCTTCCCATCTCTCTCGCTCTCCTCACATCTTCTCAGCACTGGTCTTTGTCGCATTTGCCACTGGCCGTTGTGGCCGTCGCTGTTTTGGCTGCTTCTTGTCTCCCTGACTCATTTAGGTAGCCGAAAGATGTTTGAGATTCAAAGCAAGTCAAATAGTGATGCTATTTATCGTTCCTCAAGAAAAGAAAGTTGCTCGTTCCTTTTTTTTTATCCGATTAATTTCCGCTATTTCCGTTGTAGGCGGCCCGACTTTATGCCGTGTTCCGTTCCCAAATTTGGCCGCCCGCCAAAAGCACTCCACCACCAGCACCCGATAACGGTCGGGGTTCGAATTACGCGTGCGAGATACAGCGATACGAGAGTGATGTGCTTGCAGATTTCACCCCATTCCCCCCCCCAATCCTCTGCCCCTCTACAGTTTTTACTTGGTTAAAGTTTTTTTTTAGTTCTAACAACAAGGTTTTTTCTACCTCTACGGTTTTTACCTCAACACTTTATACTTCCTTACTTTCTTTTCATTGCACCCTACCCCTTTAAGACAACACCGGCTAGCCAACCACTTGTGGTAACCGAGACAACCTGACCGGGACAATTCAGAGTTCTTTCGACAGGGGTCAAACATACTCTGACATGAGTGACATTGAGATTTCTCCTGCAAATTCTCACTGCTTCCACCAGTGGCCGGCCATTTCTCAGGTTTCATCATCCACTGTTTCCGTGTTGTGTATTCTTGAAAGACCATTGAGAGCCCGGCTTGGTGTCGACCACCCAGCGGGCAAACACCAGAGAAGAGTGTTTGCGGGGTGCTTGAATGTGCCCTTCGGTATCGAGAGAGCAGTAGTAGCTTCTTCTTCCCTCCCCCTCCCGTCTTCCTCGCTCTCCGGACCATTGCCCCCAAGCGCTATGATGATAATGCCCGGAATACAACTTCTCGTGTTTCTCTTTACTCTCTTTTTTTCTCAGACTTTTGCTATGTATCTCACCCATCCTTCTCTCTCTTTCCTTCTTTCTTTCTCTCGCTCTCTCTCGCGCTCTCTCTCTCTCTCTTTCCTTCTCCCTCTCTTCTCATCCTCCTGGCTGACTAGTTGTTGTTGTCAAAAGAGCGCGTCCCTTGCAGTAGTAGTTGAGGGCTACTCTTGTGTTTGGCAAGAAGAAGAAGCAGAAAAATTGATGATGCGGAAGCTAATTTGAACTTGAATTGGCGCCTTTCTCGAAATGATGGAAACATTTTTTGGTTTTTTTTTTTAAATATTATTTTTGTGTTGTTTTTGAAATATATTTTTATATGTATCCTCCCTCTCTCTCTCACTGTCTCTCTCTCTCTGTGTCTCTCTTTATCTCTCTTTCTCTCTCTCTCTCTCTCTCTCCCTCTCTCACTATCTTTAGCTCTCTCATCTATCGGGCCATTAGTGCCGATGTTATTTTCCCGTCTTTTCCTCTTTCTATGTCTCTCGCTTTATGTGTCCTACTTTTCTATTTTTTTTCTCTCGATCGCTTCTCTCGGATCCCTTAAACTGTAGATGACATGCGTCATCGTCAGGAAGTCTCAATTGCTCTCTCTCTCTCTCTCTCTCTCTCTCTCTCTCTTTCTCTCTACCTTTACCTCTTTGTCTCTCGTGTCCTCTCCAACTAAATCTCTATTACCTGCTCTCTCTCTTTCTTTCTCCCTTTCCCTTTCTCCTTCTTTCGCTCTCTCTCTCTCTCTTCTCTCTCGCTCTACCCATTAGCCCGTGGGACTGCATCGAAGCAGGGAAGAAATATAATTTTTATATCGAGACCGCCGAATTGACGGCCCCCGACTTTGCTCTGTTTTCTTACAACTTTGCTCTCATTTCTTAGATTGCTCCTTCTCTCTCTATCATTCATTCAGACTTATTGTAAGGCAAGTTGAATTCTCCCGCCCGAGTGTCAATAATATATTTCGACGATTTCAATTTTCTCAAATTATTTGTGTCGAGAGAGAGAGGCAGAGAGAGAGAGGCAGAGAGAGAGAGAGCGAGAGAGCATGAAAGTTAGAGAGACGCCGACTATTATATTCAGGAAAATTGAAATAATACTATTTGTAGATTGCGGTTGGCTTCTTTTTTTCGCGCTGCTCTAAAGAATAATTTTTTTGCTTCAGTAGAATTTACGAGTATTTGTGCTCTTAAAATCAAAAAGTATGTACATACATATGTACATATTTTCCATTCGTTTTCTTTTAACTCATCTCTCCTGCTTCGTTGTTGTTCTTGTTTCCCTTCGAGCCCGTCCCGTTCCAACCATTGGCAGAGACAAGAGGAATGCACGACCATTCGCGAGACAAATACATAAGAGGAATGACATTTCCTCTTCTATTGTGGATTGACAAAAGGAGAGGATAACAAAAAAGTGCCTTAATTATAAAAATAAATCTTGTGCATTTTGCACGTTGCTTAACTATACATCTTTACTAATTTTGTTATGTAAAATTCTTTTCTTTTTCTCATGTAAAAAAAATTTCCAATGATTTCCATATCGAACAAATGAGTCTTAAACCACAAAAAAAATTCACCACGTGATTTTCTATACAATTTTTGAAAAATGAATGAACTTTGCTTATATGTAAATATGTAGTATGTAGAAATGCTCGAAAGTAATCATTCATTGTTTTCCGCTACATTTCAACGAGCTTACAATTAGCGAGAGGCAGAGAGTTGCGATTTCAACTTCTATTTCTATTTCTTTCTGTAAATGCTATCAATTTCGACTCATTTCGATGAAGAATTTCGCAAATGTTAATTCGTTTTAACGTGATCTCAATGAATAATATTTAGCTGAATATTACATATTAAGAGCCTCACAATCAGATGAAGACCGAATCAATTGCGAGGTTTTGCAACTATATTTCAAGTTAATGAGCACAACAAAACCACCTGGACATCTCCCATATACATGTCGCATTTGTAAAAGTGGTTAGAAAAAAAAACATTTAAATAAATAAAAAATCTTTTGAACTCTACATTTTGTCGTTTGGAAAATTAAAATGCATTCTGTTCATATGAATTTTCGGTTAAAAGTGTTTAGTGAAAAATACTCGTTGACCACCTGGAAATGTCGAAAAAAAACGACCATGTAAATATTAGATTACTTTTTCAAAAAAAAAATCCGAATATGGGTGACAGCAAAAGATTTAAAATAGAATAAGACACATTTTTTGATGAGAACTACATAACAAAAATGTCAGATGAGATCACGATTTTTTGGGTTATGGAAAGAAAGACTTCTAATTGTAAGCCAAACATCGTTACGGTCATGCTGGCATACCTATTTTTCGCCTTCTTCATACTCCCATATTTACCGCAAATCTTTCTCTTTTTTTGCTCTCTTTCTCTCTTTATTTTTCCTTTCTCCAACTCTATTACTTTTTCCCTCTCCTTCTTTCTTACTCCCTAGCTTCTCTTCCATGGAAGTAAAGAGGAGTAGGAATGAGTGCGGTGGTGACAAATGACCATTGCCAATGATGCACCCCAAGTCCTTCCGCCCAGTCTCTGCACTTGGGAACCCTCAACCCCTTTCCAACCCCACCCCTCTCCCTCCCTCCACCTTGTCCTGCTCTTTCACCTTCCTTCTTCTATGCTCTCTTGCTTTTGTGTGAGCATTTTGTTCCTTTAAGTCTGAGCAATTTCTCATTCTGATCTAGTCCGCCCAAGCAAACCAAGCGAGCAGCTTCCTTTCGACTCGGGACCATCAAAGAGGGCCGTGAAATAGTATCATGGCGCCTATTTCACGGCCTTAAGGACTGGTCTGGAAGAGTCGTCGTCATGAAATGGCAGCTCATTCTTAAGCCCTCAGGGTGTCTCTCGCACTCTGGCAATCAGCTGACCGGTGCTTCTTGAGTACGGGAGCGGAATGTAATTGGGAAGAGAGATGTTGAGAGAGAAGGAGAGAGAGAAAGAAAGAGAGAGCTTGAGAGAGATAGGGAGAGGGAGAGAACGAAAGAGAGAGGGAGAGAGATTGAGAGAGAGATTGGGAAAGATGCTGGGGGAAACTGATTGAGAGAGATTGTGAGAGAGAGGGGAGAGGTAGAGAGATTAATGACTTATGAAGTAAATGAGAGAAACGAAAGAAAACAAAGAAGAGGGCGAACCAAAGAACCAGGGCGAGAGAGAGAGAGAGTGCAAGCGAGAGCGAATGAAAAAAGAGAGAGAAAACAAAGAGAGAGGCATAAAGAGAGAGAGAGAGAGAGAGAGACGATAGGATAAATCTGAGAAGGTGGAAGTGGAGTCTAATAAATAAAGTTATTTTTAAGCCAGAACGAACCCGCTTCCCATTCTCGCCTCCCATCCCACTCAACTAGAGAAATACCGTTTTTTTTTTGCACGTATTTGCATTTTACTTTTTCTGTTTTATCTAAAAGAATTGTAAGTTTTGCTTACAGCTGTTTCCACTTTCAGTAATTTTTATGCCGTTTTTCATGAATCCATGCTGAACATTTGATCTGGTACATCTTCATCTTCAGTCTGCGTGTATCTCGTGCTACACTCTCTCGCTCTCACTCGCTCTGTCTCCTTCTCTCTCTCTCTCTTCTCTCTCCTTCTCTCTCTCTCTCTTCTCTCTCCTTCTCTCTCTCTCTCTCTCTCTCTCTCTCTTTCTTCTCTCCTTCTCTCTCTCTCTTCTCTCACCTTCTCTCTCTTTCCCCGTCTCTCTCATCCTAGCTTTCTGATCTCCTCTTGCTGTTCATTGTAGACAAATTTGTCACCGGAGGTCAAAAGTTACTCAAACAGCGCATAATGATGGAGCACTTTTGAAGAAAAAGAAAAAGAAGAAAAATTTTTTGAGAAAGGAAGTATGCGAGCGTTGGGCAGGAAAGAGCGTGGAGATAAAAGAGATAAAGAGATCAAGATCGAGAGCGAACGATAGAGAGAGAGGGAGAGAGATCAAAAGAGAGAGCCGGAGGAAAGAAAAAAAACAACGCCTTGTTAGCAAGGAAGAGAGGACACAATGGGAAGAAGCGACAAAACATACATTCATGGCGCCCCCCCCCTTGCAGCAGACCAGTGGACCAGAGGACATTGCTCATTTGGAATGCTGCCCTCGGCAACAAGAGGTCTCCTCCTCCCCCCCCCCCTCCCAAATTGGAAGGGTCTTCTCACCCCCCCCCCCCCAAACAACACACAGCCCCAAGGGATATTTGATGAGGCCATCAGATAAACAACACTTTTATCTCCTTCATTTTCTTACTGTATTTTTGACTTTTGCAACATTTTTTCCTCATTTTTTTCCTTGTCAATCAAAGAGCTAAATTTTTTTATTAACATACATGAACACCCAAGAAAAACACCAATTACTCGGCTTTTACTCGACTTCTTTGGGTATTCTGACGATTATTTCATTCTTCCTCTTCCTTTTGACAATCAAGAAAGTGGAAGGAAGGCACTTTTTAAGCCTTCAGGTCACAACACCCCTCTGGGGCCGTCTAATGTTGATCCAGCAACACTTGCATGTTAAACTCATGTATCACATTTCACGTCTACACGTCTTTCGCACAATCCACATCATTGTTGTGCATTGGGTCCTCTCAGAAAAGGTTCAAAGCTCTCATCTCTCATAGACTCTCTCCTTTTCTCACCGTTTCTCCCTCTCTCTCTTTCTCTCTCTCTTTTTCTCTCTTTTTCTCTCTCCTTTTCTCTCTCTCGCTACTCTCTCTCTCACCGTCTCTCTCTCTATACTCTCTATGCATTGAGTATCTTCATACATATATTTGTCCATAAAATGACTGCGAATAATAATAATCGCAAGGCAATGACATTCGCGATTTCTCTCTCTCTCTCTCTAACTTTATTTATTTTTTTCTCTTTCCTTTTTCTCTTTCTTTCTTTCTTTCTTTCTCTCTTTCTCTCTCTCTTTCTCTATTCTGTGCAATCCATGACATATGGTAAACCGAAGACACTTGTTCATTGCGATGCCGCAAGATGCACAATTGGTATTACGCAAAATTTTACTTTACACTCTGCAGGTCAACACTGAAAAATCAGATATGATTGATGAGTTCTCTTACTCTCTCTCTCTCTCTCTCTCTCTCTCTCTCTCTCTCTTTCTCTCTCTCTCTCATGATCATCTTTTTTTTCATCCTCTCTCTCTCTCTCTCTCTCTCTCTCTCTCTCTACTTATATCAGCGTCATGTTGTGAGGGTGGCAGGCATCTCCTTGGTGGAGGTGCACTTCTCACAATCAGCTTGACCCCCGATCGGACATCATCCTTGAGGCTGTGGGGAGGTCAATGAATACATACATATAACATATGTATAGCAAATGTTTATATGTATGTATTTTATAGACAATAATACTTGTCTTCACTGAGGGATCCAGAGAAAAAATTGTGATCTTTAAGAAGAATTTAATACGTTTATGTATGTATGCACATATGCATCTAAGATTCAGATTACGTGCACTATACAAAATAAAAAAAATTATTATAGATCAAAATATTAATTATAAACACTTCGCTTCTCACGCTGAATTAGAGGAGGTTCTTGGCGAATTTTCCCGATGGGGCACACTTCATCATTTTTTTTCGACTTTCCCTTCTTTTTTATTACTTTTCACACATGATTTGATCTCTTTTTTTAACTTTTTTTCCGCACTTGTTTTTGAGGTTTCCATCTCTCGATCTTTCTCTCTCTCTCTCTCTCTCTGTACCTCTCGCTCTGTATCTCTCTCTCTCTCTCTCTCTCTCTCTCTCTCTGCCCTGATTGTGACTAGTTGTAGTAGTGAATGTGATGTACATCTCTAAATCGCTGTTGAGATCCCGGAATGAGTTGTATATGGCATCACAATATTCTTCAGCGATGATTGAAGCTTACAGCAAGATTCCTATCAGAACTCTGATAGTATAAA
This sequence comes from Allodiplogaster sudhausi, assembly GCA_945643635.1. Lineage (NCBI taxonomy): Eukaryota > Metazoa > Nematoda > Chromadorea > Rhabditida > Diplogasteridae > Allodiplogaster > Allodiplogaster sudhausi. The sequence continues at coordinate 2,118,768 of CALZFC010000032.1, read as the reverse complement.
TATATCATATGACATCTGCTGCTGATCGATAGACTCTATCTACTATTGCTATAGAATGTCCGTCTCATTATTGAATCGCGTTCTACATTGTACCGCTTCTATGCCATAATACATATGTACATAGATATGTTTCTCCACCATGCTGCGTGGAATCGAAAGTAAATAGGAGGAAACAAACGAAAAAGAAAAAAAACGTGAGCACGTGTCTCAAAACGAACAGAGCCAAACTTAATATTACGTTACTCGCACAGCGTGGAAGCGTTCTCTCTAATTTTGCGCAGTTTCCATTTCCACTCTCTCTCTCTCTCTCTCTCTCTCTCTCTTTCTCTCTCTCTCCCCTTATATAAATCTCTCTCGCTCTTTCGCTCTCTCCTTATTTCTCTCTCTCCTCTTCCTTTCACTGGTGCTCGTCATCTCACTCTCGCAAGTCTTCGCAAGACCAAGAGACTCTCTGTTTCTGGCACTTCCGCGACACCTCTGCCACCGCCGGGGAAATGAGAGGAGTGATTATGCGGCAGCGAATCTGCACACTGCTCTTCTAAGTGGGATGCCATTTTTGTATCTCTCTGTATTTCTCTCTCCGTCTACCTCTCTCTCTCTCATCTTCTCATTTATCCCGCATAGAAGCCGTTCCATTCTCGAAGCGAGCGAGTAGAGAGCGAGAGAAAGAGAGAGAGAGCGAGAGATTTAAAGAAATGCACTCGTGCCACATCGCCGTCAATCTCACTCCTCCTGCACGTCTATCGGCGAACGGCGAAGAAGGATGAAAGACGAAGAGGAAGCTCCACCGCCGGTGGCCGCCTGCTCGCGTCCATGACAGCTCTGTCAATATACATCGTGCACATCCCTATAAGACCATGAGCCGGAGGATTCACGCACCCTACAACCGGCGGGTTTCCCATCCAATGGCCTCGCTAGCCTGAGGCTTGTACCTGGCGGCAGCAACGATTCGAGCACCGTATAAACGACGGGTTTCCAATCGGCGAACTTCTCGCACCCTATAACCGGCGGGTTTCGCTTCCAATGGCCTCACCATTGCCACCGTCGCCACTGCCGCCCGCGTCCCTCGACGACTTTGGCTGGCGTCGTCTGCTCGAGACACTTCTTGCGCCGGCGCGTGTCTGGACGACCGCGCCAAATGTCGCGGTCATGGCTGCCGCGGCGCCCTTTGGACGGGCCAGCATTAGCAGAAGAGAGAGGAGAGCGTGGAGTGCTGGTTAGTAGGGAGAGAGAGCGAGAGAGAGAGAGGCGGGGAGAGAGAGAGAGAGATAGTGAATTGGGAGAGAGAGGAATAGCAGAAAGAGAGAGAGAGAGACAGGGAGCAGAGAGACAGAGGGAGCAGAGAGACAGAGGGAGCAGAGAGACAGAGGGAGCAGAGAGAGGAGAGAGCGAGCAGAGAGAGGTAGAGATCTCAATAGATAGCGAGAGTGAGTGAGAAAGAGAGAGAGAGAGAGAGAGAGAGAGAGAGAGAGATCTGCGTAGATATAGTTTATATCGTTTTTATTTTTGCTCAGTCTTTTAAGTAGATGGAAAGTAAGGTAATCTGATAAATATGTAGCTTTTAAATTCTAGAGCCTGAAATCGGGCCATTTCCAAATCACTCACCCGTCCATCTCTCGCTTGCATTCTCCATTTCAAGCATTCTGGCATCCACCTGTGGATCATAAATGTATCTTAACTATAGCGCACCTGGGCGGATTCGAACCCCGGCCATTTTCGGACAAAAAAACCTTATGGTTATTGGAATGTCTCAAGGAGTTGGACTATTTGAAGTACTGTTGAAATTCAATTTAAAAGGGTAAAAAAAAATTCTAGAGAAATTCGGGCCATTTCCAACCGTCCATATCTCGCTTGCATTCTCCATTGCAAGCATTCTGGCATGCAACTTTGGATCGTAACTGCATCACAACTACAGTGCACCTGGGCGGATTCGAACCCTGGCCCTCTGCCTCTCTATGCTGTCGACTAACCTCTCTGCTACCCTGACACTGATTTCAGACATGGGGCTCAAGGAGGCGCGGCGGCCGCAGACGCTGCGTGGCCGCGTCCTCGACCGACTCTACAGCATCGTCACCCTCGGCGGCCGCATCCCGTGCGTCGTGCTCATCCTGTACACCGTCGTAGGAGGGCTGCTTTTTAGGTGTGTTTGAATTTCCCGCTCATTTTTGAATTTGAATTTCCCGCCTTTTTAATTTTTTTTTTATTCCGGTCATTTATTTACTTTATTTCTGATTAATCTTTCTAGGCATTCATTGGATTTTTTTTAAGTATTGAGAAAATTGATTATTCGTTTGATTTCATATTGTAAGCATTTGTTGATTTTTTTTTTTTTTTTTTTTTTTATTCATTCGATTTAATTCTTTGTCATTTTCTCGATATATGTACTTCTTATATCTTTTAATCTCTCTCTCTCTCTCTTTCTCTTTCTCACTATCTCTCTTTTCTTCTTCTCTGTCTCTTTCTCCCTCTTACTATCTCTCTTTCTCTTCTTCTCTCTCGCTTCTCAGTCTTACTATCTCTCTTTCTCTTCTTCTCTCTCTCAATCTCTCATTCTCTTCCCCACTTTTCCTGTTTATGTCCAAGTTGCTTCTGCAGGTATCTAGAGAGAGATGAGGACGAGCGACGGCGCAACAAGTACGCCGAGGCCAGTGAATGGGCCGTTAATCAGGTGGGCCAACTCTTCTCTCTCTCTCTTTTTCTCTCTCTTTCTCTCTCTCTCTCTTTCAATCTCTCACTGTCTCTCTCTCTCTTACTTACTCTCTATTTCTCTCTTACTTCCTCTATCTCTCTCTCTCCCTCTCTCTCTCTCTCCGTTCAATCTCGTTTTCTCCTCTGCCATTCTCACTATCCGCTAAATTTCTCTCACTCTCTCCAAAGCATTACACAATGACGACCGAATAAATGGACCACACTAAAAGGTGCTTGCAGCAAGAGAGAATGTTAAAAGTCGCCAATCGTAAAACATGCACTTTTGGTTGTGTAACTGAACATCAAGATCAAATGTCCAAAATATCTGGGCCGAACCGGGATTCGAACCCGGGACCTCTCGCACCCGAAGCGAGAATCATACCCCTAGACCATCCGGCCACACTGGCAAATCTTCAGATGCTCGATCGTATGCTCGAAGTCAAGTGTCACGATCATGTGCTGAAGACAAGTCGGGACGAGCAAGTGAAGCATGCCAAGGATGCCATCTACTGGTTCCTCGATCATCTCAATCTCACAGAGGTTTTTTTCAATTCGCTTTTTTTTAAATCTTTTTTTTCCCTTTTCTCAATGTTGTTTTTATTTGTTATACTGGTTTTCCCTTTGATATATATTTTTTTCTTTTTTAAAAATTTTTTTTATTCATAAATATATGCATATTCTAGAAAAGACTGTTGAAAAAAGCAAGATAATTATGTACAGTTCAGAAAAAAAATTAATAAAAGAACAAATTGCCAGGTGATAGCAGCAAGGAGTCAAGAGACGCCTTGGACAATGTTTGGCTCGATGTTCTACGCGGGCCAACTGTACACGACAATAGGTAAGTATACAAATGAATTTGCATAAATTTAATTTGCATAAATTTATTTATTTGCATATAAATTTAATAAATTTTCAACAGTATTCTCATGATTATAAATGCATTATTCTTCGGTCTCAAGGATATTATTGTCTCATCACTCGCAAGAGGAGAAAAAGAAAGACAAAGTGAATGGGAAGGCTAAATGGGATTCATTCTTCCTATTTTACCACCCATGCTATTCAAATGGATGGATTCATTCTCTAACCATATGCTTGCCATTCATAAGATATAAATTTGTTTGTGAGGATAGGGTGCATAGGGGTGTACGCGCATTTTCACACCCCTAAACATCTTCGTCTCTCCTCTCACGCTCTCTCTTTCTTTCTTTATCCGTCATATTCTCTATTTCTCTCTCTCTCTTTCTCTCTCTCTCTATGTCACTCATATGCATTATCTCTATCTCGCTCGCTGCCATTCATCTATCGTCATTGGCAAACAGCGCTTATTCTTTTATGAGCATTGAGCAAATACGAACCACCGGGGGTGCTCATTTACGTCCCCCATTTTGAAGACATATATGTCAAATTGGTTACAGGATTATTTTCTAAGCAATAAATGGTCTATAATCATTTACTGCTATATAATTATTAATCCGTTTCTCTCTCTCTCTTTCTCTCTCTCTCTTTCTCTCTCTCTCTTTTTCTCTTTCTCTCTCTCTCTCTCTCTCTCTCTCTGCCCTCTTGCTCCCTTTCTCCTTTATATACATATCTCATTCTGTAAACTACTTCGCTCTTTCCTTTGCCTTTGCTCATTCACATTCATTATCTCGCCCGCTCCCGTTCGTTTACTCTTTCTCGCTTAGATTTCTCCACACCTCTCTCTGTCTGTCTCTGTGTGTGTGTGTCTCTCTCTCTATCTCCCTCTGTCTCCCTCTGTATCCGTCTCTGTCTCTGTCTGTCTGTCTCTCTCTCTCTCTCTATCCCATCTCTATCTCTATGCCTTTTTACCTCTATGCCGCTCTCACTAACTCTACTTCTCTGTGCCACGATATTCTTCCATTGAGCACCCCTTGCCACTTGCTGGCCTTAAAAGAAATGTGTATTCAAGCTGAGAGGTTATCAGAGGTGAGGATATCAAAAGAGAGAGAGAGAGAGAGAGAGAGAGATGTAGAGCCAAATAAAAGGGGGGGGGAAGACAGATGTAGAGCCAAATGGAAGAGAGAGACAGAGAGAGACAGAGAGAGACAGAGAGAGAGAGAGATCGCGAGAGAGACAGAGAAGAGAGAAATGGCGAAAGAGATAGAGCGAGATAGAGAGAGAGAGAACGATATAGAGGGCCTAATAGAACATGTTATTTTTTAAGTCCCACAAATTGTGCCGATTTCGGGAACGGTGGTTTTAATGCCGAATAATACTTCAAATGCTGCACTTTTTCCCACTGCTTGATCACGTGTAGTTGATGAACGTTAGTAATAGATAATAAATGATATATGTTGTTGTTATAGTATTTTACAATATATTTGTAAAATATAGTCATTGATTAACAGATTAAGAGTTCAAAAGATTACGAAGTGAAGTGTTAAAAGCGCAAAGAATGAGAAGTGATAGCACATACTACATATCAGAGATGTTTGGGACGATGAGAAATGGAGAAATAAAGAGAGGATAGACACAGACATAGAGAGAGAGAAAACGGGTGAGGTGAGAGAACAAAAAAAAAACGAGTGAAAGATCATCTGGCAGCATTTCTCCTCTTTCTCTCCAATGATGTTTACACCTCCTAAGCTATTCGTAGAACGCGCTAACATCCTCTGAAATACTGGCGCCTTGTGTGGATGAAGAAGTGGGTGTCACTGCGGCGGAAAGTGTCAGCATCCGAGGTCGGGCGGGTTTTGCGGACAGTGATAAAGTGGGTTTGTGGGCGACGTGCGAGGATGGCGGGCAGGAGGCCAGCCAGCCACACACAAGCTGAAGAGTGTGGTGGAGTGATGAGACAGTGAGTGATTACCTGGGGGGAAGGAATATTGGGATAGGGAAGAGGTGTAATAAATGCGTACGAATACAATTGCCAGAAGAATAAAGACTCTCTCGGCTGTAATGACAAATTAGGTCCTGCAGCGATTGTGGGGACGTTTGGAGGAGGCGATAAAAAGGAATGAGAGAAAGAGATAGAGAAAGAGAGAGAGGAATAAGTTGGATAGATTGAAGGTGAGAAGAAGAGATACATATGTATGTACTATCTACGAACATATGTAGAGAAAATTGTAACCGGAAAAGTAGGAGTTGTTAGTGAAAGTGAAAGGAAAAGTTTCTCTATTAGACCAACGGGCAAAAGTAAGTATTAGTAGAAAAAGAATAGAAACGCATTGTGCAGGCTATGGAATTCCGACGACTCAAACGAAAGAGGGCCAAATGAGCTCGATTTTCTACATTCTCTTCGGCATTCCCATCTTTCTCGTCTCGCTAAAACAGGTAGTAATTTTCATTTTGAAATTAAAATTTTAGTTTTTTTGTGTATTTTTATTTTTTGTGTGAAGCGCATTTGAGATGTGGTTAATGAAAACTGCATTTTACGCGTTCACCACCTCTGTGATCTGGTCTAGATAGAACTGTGCTGATAATGAGCGGCTCTTGAAGGTAGGCCAATCACTCTCATCGGAGCTGAAACGAATCTACAAACGAATACGAAAGAATCGACAAAAAGCAGCAAAGAATGTGAGTTTTTTCTTTTTATTTATATTTATATATAATTTTCCTAGTGAACCACAATGCAAACAAGTATTTAATTCACACTTTATAAAATGTTTAATTTTCAATCTAATTTTGACTATATTAGATTTGCTATGTTTGTTTTTGAAGGAAACCAAGATATCTAGTTCCCTGATCATTTGACATGTCTCTAAATCATACATACACTCTCGCTATTGCTTTTTTTTCAAGCAAAGGGCGCGAATTCAAACGCGAATTTTTGGAGCTCCTTTAAGAGTAAGTCTGATGTGGAGAACAACAACGACGCCGTCATGGACGAGAAGGAGAAGGCGAAGCGGAAAGCAGCTGGCGTCCGTTATTTTGGTCATTTCAAAAAAAAAATATATATATATATAGTGTTTTTAAAGGAGCCGTTTTACTGAATAATTAACACATGGTTTTCACAAATGCGGAAAAATTAACATTTATCGTGCACATAATTCCAGAAAGCTTAAACCGTTATTTTCTACTAGTTGCAATGTTACAAGAGCGTAAAATATGGCGCGGCCAAAATGTGTACTGTAGGCTTTACATCACTCTTCTATTTCACACGCTCTCTAAGTAAGCCGAAATGAGGTCAAATATGTATGTGATGGCGCACATTCAAAATGGTCTTGATCAAATAAGTGTAAAGGAGGACGATCACAGAAAAGTCATTTAAGCATCTTTTGAATTCCCGCGTGTTCACCACCCGTGGAGTTGGAGGTCACTCTCTCTCTCTCATTTGCCGAGTGCTATTTTGTTGGTCGCACAAAACAGCTGACAATGAGTGCAAATAAAATATGTATGTATGTATGTACATACACTTGAGAGTGCGAAGAGCCACTCTGCAATTTTTTTTTTTGCTGTTTCGCAGGTTGCACAAACCAGCTGCGTGAAAATCGAACATGTACATACATATATATATATATATATATATATATACATATGAGAGTGCGAAGAGCCACTCTGCAATTTAAAATCTCGCTTAACTTTTCTGTTTTACTGAATTGTGCAGAATGAGGAAATGGCGGTTTTGATGCCGAAACAACAAACTGCAAGTGCTGTGCTTATCCTTAACATTCGATCAGAAGAAGTTCTGAACATTTTCTTATTGTTAGTCCATTATTAAATATTATTATAGTAAATCACGCACCATTTTCATAAGATATAATTATTGGACATTGACAACATGTTCGCTCCACTCTAGCACGGAGAGCAAATGAACAGTTAAATAGATCGCTCTACTTTTATTAAGTATGACAAAATATCAAAAATGTAAAATAATAATAATAAATTATAATTATAATTATAATCATAATTATAATAATAAAATAGCACTTTTTTTTTAGAAGCTGACAACGATGCTGACGCAGATTCCAATCGCCTTTGGCATTCTCGTCCTGTGGATTCTCGCCTCGTCGTGTCTTTTCTGCATCTGGGAGACGGAGTGGGGCCTCTCGACTTCCGTCTACTTCTACTTTGTCTCTATTAGGTTAGAGAAAGAGAGAGAGAGATAGAGAGAGAGCGAGGGAGAGAGAGGGAGAGAGTGAGAGTGAGGGAGAGAAAGAGGGAGGGAGAGAAAAATAGAAAAGAGAGGGAGAGAACAAAAGAGTTTACTTATTTTTCACCAATTTTTTTTACTAACCTTTATCGAGTTATTAACTATCGCTATTATTTCGTATTAACATTTTTTTTTAGCAATAGTTATTAACAATTTTACTTATTATAAACAAACTTTTACTTTCGTTGCTTAAAAGTGCGCACACGCGCAGAATTCGAAAGTGGCGGTTTCAATGCCGATAGAAACCTTCAAGTGTTGCGCAGTTGTTCGACATATTTGATAAGCAGAAGTGTGGTAGTGGATGAAAATTAATAAATTTGTTATTGCACTGTTTATTTGTTATATCACTCATTATCATTTTAAAATATAGCTATTGGAAAAAATTTTCTTTCCACTATAGCAAGTAACTCAAATGATTAATAAATTAATTCATCGATAAATAATGTCTTTTCTATTAACGATTTTGAAATGCTAATTGCTGAAAACAAATTCCGTCAATTCTGCTGAATTTTCTGAAATGTGGTTTTGGTGCCGGGCGAAACTACAAATGCTCTACTTAGCAATATCGTTTGATCGGTTGAGAAATTGCTTTATAATAAATAAACACGACTTAATCCTGTTATAATCATTTGTATTTATATTGCGCGTAATCATAATGAAGTTGGATTGAAAAAAAAATTCGTGCCACTCTAGTAATAAAATGTTATGATGATTAAATGGTAGAACGAATTATTTTCCATGATTTTTTCAGTAAGTTTATTTTTTTATTAGTGATTAGATGTTATGATAAAATGTTATGGATTAAATATTATGTATTTAATGTTAAAGGAGGTATCCGACGAAAAAATAAGTTCTTCTTTTTTATTCCCATATGATCAAGTCTGGCCTAAAAGATCGATTAGAGGTGGTTCCGCTTTACGAAAGTCATTATTTAGCCAGAAATTTGCATTTGTTTTTTGGAATACGGTAGAAAACGTCTCTGTCGATGCACCCGGTGCATGCTCAAATCCAAGCAAGGAGTGCCAACGGGTGGGAAGAATAGGCAGTCTCTGCCTGTCTTGCCCACTTAGCACCCCAGTTTCACCAAGGGATGAGAGATACAGACGTTAGAGAAAAGCGAGACAATGAAAGAAGTCGAGAGAGGTGAGAATACACATGCGTTTCATTATTTTGAAATTTTGTAGCGGGCGCTAAAAAAAGGCTCATCCAGTTGGGAGTTTAGCACAGTTTGAAACGTAATTTTATCAGATACGGTTATCTTTCGTCGGATACTTCCTTTAAAACGATTTATTTTCTATGAATTTTTCAGTAAGTTAATTTGAAAAAAAATGTTATGATAAAACGTTATGGATTAAATGCCATGATTAAAATGCTAATAATGATTGCTTCTTCTCCAGCACGGTCGGCCTCGGTGACATCATCCCGACGAACACGGACATGTTCATCATCAACTTCGTGTTGATTCTCGTCGGCCTCTTCCTCCTCTCCATGTGTCTCAATCTGCTGCAGGTCAGCGAGGGCGCCAAAAAAGGGGCTCGTTAAAATCTGGCCGTTCTCTACTCAATTAGAGCATTTAAGAAATGCTTTATCTTTTTATTTGTTATGTTACATAGACAACATGTCTTCCAGGGTTCACAAGCTTTGTTGTGCGAATACAGATATATGTATATGACAACAAGAGAGAGAGAGAGAGAGAGAGAGAGAGAGAGAGAGAGAGAGTGATAGAGAGAGAGAGTACGAGAGAGTAGTGAGAGAGAGAGCACGAGAGAGTAGTGAAAGAAAGAGAATACGAGAGAGTAGTGAGAGATAGAGAGAGAGTACGAGAGAGTAGAGAGAGAGAGAGCACGAGAGAGTAGTGATAGAAAGAGAATACGAGAGAGTAGTGAGAGATAGAGAGAGTACGAGAGAGTAGTGTGAGAGAGAGCACGAGAGAGTAGTGATAGAAAGAGAATACGAGAGAGTAGTGATAGAAAGAGAGCGGTAGAAGGATAAGAGAAGAGGCAGACTAAAGGATGTAATCGCCATCCATTTTTTAGACGTTGTGATGATGGCCACAGTTTTCAACTCCTTAGACATTCCCCAAGCTCTCCTGTCTTTTTCTCTTTCTCTCTCTCTCTCTCTCTTAATTTTCTCTCTCTCTCTCTTTCTCTCTCTCTTTCTTTCTCTCTCTCTTTCTTTCTTTCTTTCTTTCTCTCTCTCTCTCTTTTTCTCTCTCACGCTCTCTCTCTCCTCTCTCTCTGCATCTGCTATCGTCCAAAACAACAACTGTCAGCTGCTAGCCAGCCTTCCCGGAGTGATGGAAGTGACCCCATTCATATCAACTGGCATGAGAAAAAATAAACTTCCTCGCTCCTCGCTGTGAAGAGTGTAGGCGGAAGTGGCTCTTGCTCAGATCAAGAACACAGAAGAGGGAAGGGGAAGAGATGGAGAAAGAGATAGTACATAAAAAAGAGAAGGAAATAAAGAGATGCAAGGTATAAAGTTTAAAAAATTTTATCATAAAAACATGTAATGGTCTCTTCCCAAACAAAAATATGTATAAATGTTAATGAGTAAAAAATAAATAAAAAATAAAAAAATATTTAATATCAATAATTGTTGCCCAGACGCTGATCGAGAACCTCTGGTCGCTGCTGATCAAGGAGTACATCTGCGAGATGGAAGTCATGGCGGCCGAGGGCAAGACGGACGACGCGGGCGAAGAGGCGCCCTCGTTCGAGATGGGCATCCTGGGTACGGTAGCGGCAAGGGACGGGCCGTATTTTAGAAAATAACGTCGGACCGTGTTTTAGAAAGAGTCGGACCAGGCCGTATTTTCGTATTGGCACAGTCTGCGTACGGTAGCTAAAGGGCCGGCAGTATTTTAGAAAGATTCGGACGGTATTTTGTACATAACGCGGTCCGGGTAAGATAGCAAATAAACCAGACCATATGTTAAAAAGAAAATTTTATATGGGCCACAGTCTTGATACGTTCGGGAAAAGGGAAAGTAACGATAATGCATTTTCATCGATCGACTAAATAGCGTTTGGCGAATAGCGAAGCGCCGGGTCGATTTTTATCTCATAAAACGTAATGGCACATATTTGGCAATGAAGATTGAGACGGCGGTTTACAAAAACAAAACTACTGGCTATGATTTTTATTCTTGTATCAGGTAAAAAAAATTTTTTTTTCTATATATTCAAAAAATAAAAATATGTTTAATTATAGATTTACATATAGAGATTTAAAAAATTCAATTTCGAAATAAAAATGAAATATAATTAAAATATTGAGGGAACATCAATTGCAGGAATGATCATGCGCCAAAGATCATTCTACATAAATACGTAATAAAAAAAATTATGAGAAGAGCAAAATTTGCTATGTATGTCGGTGAAAACAATTTCAGGGATATATCTTGTTATGTCGCGTAGAAAACACAGCAATTGCAGGCAAGATCATGCGCCTATAAATTGTATATAAAAGAAAATATAGTGCAAATACAAATATATATGTTTTGTTATGTCGTAGAAATCATGAATTGCAGGCAAGATCATGCGCCTCCCCGCCGTCGAGCATCGCTCGCGTGGAATGGTCGCGACGGCCAAGAGCTGGATGGCCGAGCGGGTGGCCACCGAGGTTTTGGCTTTGCTTTTTAACTTTTAAAAAAAATTTTCCTTAGGAAAAAATATAGTACACATATTCATATAAGTTGATTTTTTTTAGAAAAAAAATGTCATTTTCATCTGAAAAAAGTATTGCGTTTTATTTTACCTTATTTCTTTATAACCTACACTCTCTCCAAGTGTTCTTGTCTCTCTCTTCTAGTGTTAGCATTTCTTCCTCAGTCTTCTCACAATCAGCCCCATCCTTTATTCATCCTTTCCTCTATATGAGCGTTGCTGTTAAAAGTTATGACTTACTAAACTTTCCTTTCTATATAAATATAAAAAGGGCACAATTATGAAATGGTGGTTTTGATGCCAATCGAGGCTTTATGTTCCGCCCTGTTCGTACCGTTTGTTTTGTTCATCTTTGGCAACAGTACTTGAATATTAAATGCTTCATTAATGTTATTTTGCTGGATCAGGCATTATCATCATAATATATAATTATTGAAATTGCTACTATTTTCGTTACGCTCGAGAACGGGCATCATATGACTAATATTCAAATGTAAATAATCCGTCAGTCTTTTGTATCATTAAATAAATGTTATGATTGGATTTTCTTTACGTTTTCATAGTCCATATCTTTTCTCTCTCTCCCTCTCTCTCTCCCCTTCCCTTCTCCCTCTCTTTCTCTCTCTCTCTCTCTCCCTTCTCCAGGTGATCGCTCACCAACTTGAGTCCGATCCCGACTCGGACTCCTCATCAGAAGAAGACGGCGTCGAGCATGCTGCCGCCTACGCGACAGTCACCGAGGAAACGGCCGATGAGTGCGAGCTTTTCTTTTTTTAAAGGGGGACCAAAAATCACGTTTGAATTCGCGCCTTTTTGCCTGATCAAATGTAGAAAGAAAGAACGTGTGTGTAATTTATCGTTATAGAGACACCAAATACAAGTGTCAAGAAAATTGAGATAGATTCCTTAAGAATTTCGTGATATATTTTGCACGCATGTTTTATATATTTAAAATAAAAGAGTAAAAATCAGGTGTTTGAAACATTTCTATTCTTGTATTTTGTAGACTTCGCGAGCTGCGCGTGGATGAGTCCGCCGATCGACTGCATCCGCCAGCGCCTCTGCGGAAAACATCTCGTCAGAGACATTCTCGCTCGCTCCTTGCTTTTGCCTCTTCTACTCCTTTGTAGTAAGACTTATGTACTAGACAAAACCCGTCAGATCTAGGTTGCAGGAATTTTATTCCCAAATCTCATACGCTCCTCTTCACTGCTCAAAAAGCAATAATATATTGGGGATGAACACTATGTTCAATTGAAGCACAATTGTCTTTGCTGCCGCCTGCAACGTTCCCGAAAACCCGTCTATTCTAGGTTGCAAAATATGTCTTCTCATTCTTTTCAGGCCATTCAATCGTGAGCGGTCGCACTTCAGCTGCCGGCTCGTCCTCAGCTGCCGCCGCCGCCGCCAATCCCGTGCTTGTTGATGCTGCCGTCCTTCGCAATCGCAAGCTCTTCAATCGCATCCAGACTCTCCAGCGGGTCCGCGCGCCAAAGGATGACTTTAGGTGAAATAAGGTTTTTTTTTACTTTTCATATTTAAATATATTTGTGACTAAGTATTAAAACTCCCTTTTTTGTTAATTTTACTATAGTTTGTATAAAATGTTGCTGTAAAAGTAATTGATACAACTTGTGTGGCTTTCTTCCCGATGTTTGTGAGAGAGTTTTGATTTAATTTTGGCGAATTTGGTCGACTGGGCGAAATAGCACACTAGAATGAGAGAGTGCCTATAGTCGCAGGGTGAGCGCGGCAATTCAAAGGTCAATTAATTTGTTTATCGAAATTCGAGGTGATCGCGGAAATTTAAACGTGAAGTAATTTGTTTATCGAAATTCAGGGTGGGCGCGGGAATTCAAACGTGAATTAATTTGTTTTTTTGAATTTCAGGGTGAGCGCGGCATTTCAAACCGTGAATAAATTGCAGGTCGCTCGTGTTTTCCAAGTTCCTCGCGTCCGAGCAGCTGCAAAAGTTCGTGGAGGCCAACGACGCTCAACGGACGACGGAGACGCGCGCGTGCCAGACAGACATCAGGGACTACTTTGGCGGGCTTACGAGGGGGAGGCACTCGAGGGGAGGAGCCGGAGGAGCCGGAGGAGGGGGAGGGCAGCGACCTGGTGCTCATTTTATTTTATTTTAATTTTGAATTTTGATTTTGAATTTGAATTTTTTCCATCGCCAAAAGCGAACTTCATATCTTTATCGGAAAAGATTTGTTGTCTAGCAACAGAGTTTTGGCGGACTGCCACTTTTTATCAACCCAGAAAAAATGTAGAAAAGAAATTTCTGTCAAGTTGTTTTTACTTCCTATATTAATTTGTTGAATTCTACAAAAAAAACTAATATTCTACCGCGATAACAAAAAATTTTAATTAAAAAAAACGCATTTAGCAATGTATAGAAAACTGATAATCTTCAGAGAAATGTTTTTATTTATTTATTTTTATAATTAAAAAAGTCACATTTACCTTTTTAAAGATACTAATAATCTTCTGAGAAAAAAAAATATATTTTTTTTAATTTTAATAATAGAAAAAGTCATATTTAGCCTCGTACATCTCGACGAACACGACATCGACCGACTCGTTCCACCTCGACGAAGAGCACTACTATCTGGTCGGCTATGACGACATTCGGCTCATTGATGCTTCTGGTCAGAGGAATGGAATTTTATATTCATATAAGTATTTAGAGAGATGTTAGGAATAAGCGGTTTTGAAACCGCTCGAAACTTCAAGTGCTGTACTTAACCAGGTGACATTTGATGCTTTGTTCAGGGGGATTGCTCATAATTAAATATATGTAGTACATATTTCTATTAAAAAGGTTACTAAATAACTAAGTTACTAACTTTATACATATGTATATATGTATATATATATATAATGTAAACTGTTTTACCTTATTTTGTTCTATTTTCCTTAAATGAGCAAACTCTTTCCAGACTCGGCCAACAGCTCGCCGATCCACTCGATTCTGCAGCGATATCTCGAGGAGACGCACTCGAAGCGACGCGCGTCCGGCATTAGTCGAACGTGCCTATTTATTATTTATTCTCATTTTATTTTTTTCCATATATAATTTTAGGAAAATTATTATACACACATGTTTTTTTCTCTAATTTTTTCATAAATCTTTCCTCGCAAAGAATATTTAAAATTATATCAAAATTACTAAAATACTTCCTTTGAAGGAATACGCAAGAGCAGTCACTGGACGGAGTCTCCGAGTGTGAGGCGCCGAGCGAGGGTGCGCGCGAAGGTCTGAATGAAGCGCGCGAGGGTCTGAAGGGCGCGCGCGAGGCTCTGAGTGGCGCGCGCGAGGGTCTTCCCAGGTCGGGCGCTACCGGTGATGGTGAAGTGGAAGAGAAGCTGCGGATGCCGAAGCCGAATGGCTCGGCTGCCTTCGAGCATCGCCCGCCAACCGTGCAACTTGTGCTCACTCCGAGCGATGACGGAAAGACTGACGATGGTGAGGGAGAGAGAGAGAGAGAGAGAGAGAGAGAGAGAGAGAGAATTGAGAGAGAGAATGAGAAAGAGAGAGAGAGAAGAGTGAGAGAGAGAGAGAGAATAAGAGAAAGTAAGAAAGTGAGTGAGAGAGAGAGCTAGAAAGTGAGAAAGTTAGGATAAGAACGCTGCTTTTATGAATACAATACGAAACGACCTATTAACAATAAGTATTGGTTTATCAATACGTGTTTACTAAACGTATAGAGAGATAGTGAAATCGTGTAAGCAGACCAGTATGTTTTTGCATTTTGAATTTCCCGCCCAATCCAGACTCGTCTCGCTACGGCTTTGGCGAAATGGCAACGTCTGTGGCGGCGAGCGACGCGCTCACGGCCTCTAGTTGCCAGCTCGACTCGGGTTACGGCAGAGAGGGCAGCAGCAGTGAGCATCAGGCAAGGAGAGGGGACGGGGTGGATTACGGTAGCACTAAATATGCTTTTTACTACGTTTAATAATGACAGAAATTGCCTCTCCAAGTGTCGTCACACTAAATTTATTTGATGTTGATAAATATATTATACATACTTACATATATGTATATAGAATCCAATTTCGACGCATAAGCACATATTAGGTTGTAGAAAAAAATACATATGTACTTACTTATTTGTATGTGTATAAATATTATATGAAGTAGGAAATTAAAAAAAAGTATATATATAAATATTAATAAATATTTAATCTTTAAAAATTTATTTCCATTTTTCGCAGGACTCTCCTTTCAAGGAGCAGAGCGCTCTGCTCACTTCCTCCTCTGAGATGGCGGCGACGAAGAACAACAAGCAGCAGAGACGCCTCCTCGCGAACATGCACGAAGAGAACGGTGGCGATGTTGAAGAGGCTTAATAAATAAAATTCCCGCCAAAAAAGAAGATTCAAATTTCCCGCCAAATGCCATAGTATACGTACGGTATCTTTGTTCACATTTCTGTGTTTGATCTCTGAAAAAGACGGATTAAGCTAAGAAGTTAACTTTTTAGCTTTTTTCTATAATTTGGTAAGTTCACATTCCGCATGTTGTACTTTCTCTTTCTTCCTGGGCAATTCGTGCTAAAATTTGCGCTCTCTCTCCCTCTCTCTCATTATCTCTCTCTTTCTCCCTCATTCTCTCGCTCTCTTTCTTTGCCTTATCTTGAAAGCTTTCATCCGAAAGCGTAATTGAAGAGGCGCTTATTGGTATATTTTTATAGCAATTGTGCTCTCAAAGAATATAATAATTTGAATAGGTAGGAAAAGTATTCTATTACATATATATAAAATGTAATTGTTATCCGGTGACTTATTCGCACTTCTCATACGGTGGTTATTCTTTTCTTTTGTGCTCCGATTTTTGGGTTAACATTCTTTTTTTGTAACTTTATTTTTTTTCTTTATTCCTTCTCATTTGACGCTGTAAATTGCCATTATTATTCAACACGGCGGGTCTGTCGCATTTTACCTTGTGCTATTCTCTCTTGTTCATGACTGGTTCTTACTGACTTTTTTGAAGTCATCTGCTCTACGTTGCTGCTTATAGCGGAAATGAAACAACAATCAAGAATACGAAATAAAATATTTTAAAAAGATCTAAAGCAAGCAGAATTACAGGACTTAAAATTTGCATCCCAACAATGTGTTTGAAGGATACTATTAAATCTAGGGACTATTCGTGCGATCCGGCAGTCAACTTCTCCTGTTGCATGCTTGGGCCAATAGCCAATGTACAGATTGTCATTCCCCTTCTCCATCAGAGGGAGAGAGAGAGACAGACAGAGAGAGAGAGACACAGAGAGAGAGAGAGAGAGATGTAGAGCAAACTGAAAGAGAGAGAGAGAGAGCAAACAAAATTTCTCAACTGTACTTTATTGCCTAATATGTGAATTAAAATCAATGATTTTTTTTATTATAAAAATATTTCCATTCGCTGCTGAAAAAGTTGCAACCTTGGGAAATGGCGGTTTTGATGCCGACCAAAACTTCAGGTACTGCACTTATTCACACAATTTGATTGAAGCAAAAAATAATATTTCGTAAATAAACAATTATTTGGTCTTTTCTAAGAATTCGTTGCATTAAATGGATTCCTACGTGTTATGACTAAATTTCATCATTAATTGTTACGAGTAAGCACCGATATTTCAATTAACTTTCTTGTTTTTTTTTCAACTTTCGTTGTTTTCCTTCTGATTATCACGGTAAATTGTCAATATTCTTCAACACCGCGATTTTACGATGCGCTATCCGCCAGAAATTCTTTTTAAATTTAGATCTAAAGGGAGCATGAATATAGGACAGTACTTTAAATGCCGCCTCAAAAAGTTCACATTGATAAATATGTAATGTCGATAAATACATATGTCTTATTGTAATATATTAGTTTAATTTGTTTATAGCATAGAACGGTTTAAGGAGCCGATACAATGTATTAAATATTCAAATGGAAAATGTGAAACCGCCATAATAATAAACGAGATTCAATGGATATGCAAAATATGTACATACGTATGTATGTATGTACATATTATGTACATGTACACCTTACATGTCTAGGCTCTGCGATAGTATCCGTAGTGTTCCTCGTGATGGTGGGGTCCATGGTGGTCATCGTGTCCATGGTGGTCCCCGTAGTGGTTCCCATCGGCGTAGTACCCGCCGTGTCCCTGTCCGTAGTGGTCTCCTCCGTGCTGCTTGTGTCCTCCGTCGTGTCCCTTCTCGTATTCACTGCCGTACTTCTCTCCCTTGTCGTGACTTCCGTAGCCGCCGTACTTGTAGCTTCCGTATTCGCCGTGCTCGCCGTGGTCGTGTTTCCTGGAATTTTTTTTTATTAGTTATGATTATAACTTTACAACTTCATTCCACAATCAGGGACTGGGCCTGGTGGGTGATTTGTTCAACGACCACGATATTCACGAGTAACACATTCCATTTGAATTTTTCTGACCATTTTAGTAGTGTCTCTCTCTAAATCGAGCGTGGTCTCTCGACCTTGTATCAGGCAAAAAGGCGCGAATTCAAAAGTGAATTTTTAGCTTCTTTAAAATATTTGAGACGAATACTCAAAAGAGTCCAACTTGTGATAGTCATCTCCATGTCCATGGTCTCCATAGTAGCCAGCACCGTGGTGGTCGCCGTGGTCCGCTCCGTGGCCATAGTAGCCGTATTCTAGAATGATGATCAATTTGCCTTATCGATTTGCAGCACTATTTAAATTATAAATTAGTTCTTATTTCTACAATATTATAAAGAATAATAATATAGAATTTTAAAATAATTATTCTTTTGAATATTATTTAAAGGAGCTCGAAATCAATTAGCAATCAATTTGAATTTTTCCTGACTATTGTTCTCTCTAAATAGTACATATCTCTAAATCATACTTTGTGTCAGGCAAAAAGGCGCGAATTCAAACGTGAGTTTTTGGGTCCTCTAAAGAAATGTAGTTACCATGGGCGAGCACCACGCCGACAGCCAGAAGGAGAATGGCCAAGGTGGTTTGTTGCATGATTTCCAGAGTTGAATTGCAGGGAAGCGCCTGGCAGGGAGAGAAGAGCGTGGAAGATGAGGAGGAAGACGAGGAGGAGAAACTGTCTTGATGTGACCTCATCGCTTCGTACCTTCGGCTCTTTTATACCAACCAACCAATCAACCAGTCGCTGTTCAGATTGCTACTACTAACATAAGCCCCCCGCCGCGGAGACTTCTTCAGCAGCCGTTGACTCGACTTTACTTTTCCCTCTCTTCCCTTTTGCCCCTAGCATAATAGCATAATAAGATTTCTTTCCAGCCGGCCACATCATGTCATGACAATACATACATACATGCGTGCGTGAAATTTGTATAGCAATTGCGAAGAAACTATATATTTTTTTCTTTTTGCGAAGAAATAAAATATCCGTTACTAATTACGTAGATAAAGTACGGTTTTTTTTTCTTACTTTCTTGTCGACTTCCCTTTGTAGTTATGCCTCTTCGCTCCTTACGCTACTCTGAGAAGCTACTCTGAAAAGCAGTGGCCAAAATGCAAGTACCAACATGTGGGCATGTTATGAGATTTCCTTTTGATTTCGGATTTCAGAGTCATTCTAGGTAATGTGGGGGGGGGGAGAGAAGGGTCTATAATGACCCCCCTTTCCTGATCGGGGGACAATGATGACCCCCCCCCCCATCCTCCCTCATTGGGGAGGCTATGATGGCCTCATTAGTAGCAATTTTTGCCGCCATAAGCGAATATTTGAATCTCTTTTCAATAGACCCAAAAAGAAAAAGGGAGCGCCTCTTCTTCATTTGTCTGAATGAGTGAGATTGGCAGGCCCGATAAGGAATCGAAGAAGGTCGACTTTTTGTGAGAAAGCAAAACAATAAAGGATGCTGCGCACAAGTTTTCTGAGAGATCATCGCAAAAGACAATGAGAGATGTAGAGTCAGAGAAGTTGAGAGAGAGAGAGAGAGAGAGAGTGAGGGAAGAGAGAGAGTGAGGGAAGAGAGAGAGGATTAGATAGAGAAAGAGGGGAGGAGAAGGAAGAGAAAGGGAAGAGAGATAGAGAGGGGAAGAGAGAGAGAGAGAGAGAGAGAGAGAGCCAGCGAAACATTAGCTAACAATGACCATTATGCAGAGCAGAACACAATGGAATCGTTGTGGAACATCGTTATGCTCGACTGAAACAGATGTCAAGAAAAAAGGAAGGCCAGATGGAAATAAGATACAGTTACTTTCCCAAATGCGTCATTTTGACAGTCTGCATTCGTGGCGTAGGGCCACCTTCGTTTTCTAAGCAGCTCAGAATACTTTGCAACTTTGTCAAAAGATACACATTTCCTGTTATTTTTTTTATAAACATTAATAATAATTATCTTTTGAATATATTTAATTTTTAAACCGCTTCGTTTCAACGAAAATAATGGCAAAAATAACAAAAAATATTGTAGGTGCGACCGTGTCCTTCTTTTAGCCGATTCGTAATTATGGTGTGGACCTTCGTGCATCACAGGGTACGGTCAAAAGTTTGTTGACACATGTGACAGGGAGAGGAGGAAAAGTGGTGCCAGCTGATTTTGGCTTTCTCTCTATCTCATTCTTTTTCCTTCCGCGTGACTACAATTTAGCTTTTGTTATTTCGTAATAACTTTAATCACTTATTACTAGGGTAATTGTTACTTCTCTTTTAATCATTCTCTCGCTAACAATTAGGCCATCATGAGTGACGGCCTAACAATAAGCGAGAGAATGATTAAAAGAGAAACAATAGTAATAACTTATTATAATAATTATTATTATCATTGTGGATATTATTACTATTACTCTTTTAATAACTTAGGCCATCATGAGTGACGACTTCGTCAAGGAGGACGGGATCGTTGAGGCGGAGGAAAAAGAAGAAGAGGAAAAAGAAAAGGAAGAAGTCACCACCGACCAGAAAGCTCCTCTTCCGGATGAGAAAGTGCCAGAGAAAAGCGGCGATGAGAAGCAAGAGGCGAACATCAAAAAGGTTTTATGCTCCCCTTCTCTTCTCTTCCAGCACTTTCCACACTGTTTTCAATTCGCCTTTCACGTCGATATCGGATGATATTCTGAAGATGTTTCGTTGGAAAGGCCCATTCCTACAAAATCTAATCACCAAATATTAAGTTTATTAAATGATGAGTGAGAGAAGCGGCTGAAAGCCCTTTCATATTGCGTAACTGATAACTGATGATATTTATTGATGCTCTATAGTTTTCACCGAATCAAATGGTTTGTTTTTGTTCCCGTTGGAATCGGACCTAAGGGTGTCCAAGTTGACATTGTGCGTTCATAGGACGAGAAGCTGGCGGCGGCGCCCAAATCGAAATCCGCCGATTCGGCCGCTGCGGCGGCGCCAAAGGACGATTCGGCGCCCGCGCCAGATCCATTCGCCGCCGCGTCCGAGTGGCTGAGTGCCGGCACGTCATGGGGCACTTCGTGGCTGTCAACGGCCAAGGAAAAGGCGAGTTGTTATCTTCTTATCTTCTTTAGAGGAAGATAGTGTTCGGTTGGGGCCGAATAACAAAAAAAAAACAATTTTGCCAATGAATCCCAAATAGCGCACGGGATGGCTCCTTTTCCTATAATACAAAATTTTCACGTTTCCCGTGGCATAATGCCCCTGTTGTTATAATTTAAAAAAAAAACGCAATTCTTTTTCGACATTTTCGTGCATTTTCGTGTTTTGTAACAGTTTGAAGAAGAAACGATACATCTTTAGCATCTTGGTTTGTTATCCCAATGTGTCGGTGTCATTTTGTATAATGATTGAAATTTAAGCTTCATTTTTCTCCACAGACCTTCGCAACCCTCGAGATGGTCAAGAAGGATCTCGGCGAATTTACGGAGGCCGTGAGTTTATTTTATAAATTTTTTCTACCAAATTTTCTTATTCAATATTTGTTCATTAGTGACGCTTACAATTAGCCAGATATTTGCTTATCTTATATAATAAAAAAAGGTGTTGATTTTACTCAAGAAATCCATGTGAAATAACGAAGACAGAGTTGTTGGTTTATTGTTTTTCAAGCATCGATTGGTTTTTTTCCAGGTAACCAGCGAAGCGAACGTCCTCACGAACGCAGCGGCTGGTGCTGCGAAAGAAGGTTAATAACCGTAATTAAGGATGGTAATTACCATTAATGTTCTAATCATAATACAAATAAGAAAAGGAGAAGATGAATTTTAATAAATAAGGATGGTAATTACCATTAATGTTCTAATCATAATACAAATAAGAAAAGGAGAAGATCAATTATGATAATAATTATAGTAATTATAGTAATAGCACAATATTGAGCATAGATCATTTATTTCATCACCGTGTCGTCTGCCACGCAATCGTCCCAATGCGATCATAAATAGATGGAAGGCAATGACAAAAATAAATAGAAAATATTTATTTGCTAATCAGGACCGGTTGTCAAGTTATCGACTCGAGAATCGTTCGAAATGTGTGCATGGAAGGAAAAAAAGAATCTAAAATAGTCATGGTGGTTTTGTCATTTACAATCTCGTAATATATGTTTTTGAGGAAAGTGAGGGCGGTCTTGCGGTATTCCGAGAGCGACGCTATTAAAAAAAAAGAACGAAAAAGTACTATGATTTGCTTTTCCGAATGTTGTTCTAAAAAAAGACGGGGAGTCTTCTGAACAGAGTTACATCCCGAAAGTTTTTTTCTTCCTTCTAACGATAAGAATGCCCAAAAGAATAAGAACAAGTCTTCCCACTTATCCTCTAGTCTATCCCCTTCTTCTCCATGATGCTAGTTTAGATATATCTTCTTTTGTTTTTTTAAGTTTATTTAAATATCTGCCTTGATTTTTTTAAGTGTGGTCTGCGATGGAATTGTTTATTCCAGAAAAAAAACAGAACCCTTGTAAAAGTGACCTGGCCGTAAGTCACATTTGAAGAATTCGAAAAAAAAAAAAATTTTTGTGTGTAAATTTCATAATATTCCGTGCAGGACTCGATGTCGTCAAGCAGCAGGCGTCCTACCTCGAGAAGCTCGTCTCTCCAACCGAGGAAGAGAAGGAGGTGCTCGGTGCGGCGGCTGTTCCCAAGCCGGAAAATACCGTAAGAATTTACGGTTTACTTTAGCTACGGTTATGTGGGTTGAGGAAAACAACCGTTGATTCGACGCTATCGTTTTAACTACGGTTTATTATCATTTGGATTGAGGATAAACACCGTAGTAAGATTCTACTGTTTAATACTAGGGTTTATAATTTGGGTTCAGGAAAATACCGTAGGATTCTACGGTTTATTTCTTTGTATTTTGAGGAAAGTAACGCAAAGTTCTACGGTTTAGTTTAGCTACGGTTTAGTATTTGGATTGAGAAAAGGGCCGTTAGATTCTACGTTTTAGTTTTCTAAGGTTTATTATCATTTGAAATCATATATTTTCGCGTGTAACTTATTACTTGTGGGGAAAAAAACTTGTGAAAATTACAATTGAAATTTTATTATTGGGATGATAATAAACTGGAGAAGAACTTGTTTTTGATGTACTGGCTTTATTTTGGCGGGAATTTCAAACGCCTATTTTTTAAAGCAATCTGACGTCCCGAAGAGCTCGTCGATGGGCTTCTCGTGGATGAAGAATCTGGTGGACACGGTGAAGACACTCGGCATCGAGGATACGACAACTGGTGAAGAGGAGAGCACTCTGGTAAGAGTAGAAGAAGGGATGATGAAATAGGAGGCGAGTGAGGGCCGTATTTTAGGAGAGGACCCCAAAATACGGCCCTCTGGTAGAGTAGCTTAATTTAGGAGAGGGCCGTATTTTGGGAATAATTTTAGAAATGTATGAACTTGCTAAAATCGGCTAGTTATGTTCGAAAGTGAAAAAAATTTCTATTTTTGGTTTGTGGGCAACTGAAGCCTGCAGCTTTTTTGGCACAAAGCAGACATTTTGGGTGCTAAAACTTGACGATAAAAATATTAAAAAAAAAAATCATTAAAATGTCGTTGGAACTTTTTTGAAACAGGTGCTTTATGCAAGCAAACGCTCATTAAATATGGTTGCTGGAACCTTAGAGACGATGATTTGCTGAAACGGTCTGGAAGATTTAACGAGTCACTTTATGCAATTAATTATATATGGGGATTACGGTAGACGCACTAAAATAAAAGTGTAATTTTTTTCAGGCTATTCGACCACGAATGATGCGACGAACTACACTTCCGCCGGTGAGAGTATGATTTCGAGATCTTCCTTAGTCACCTTATTTGGATAATAAAAACTCTGAAAGAAAATGAAATAAATTACTAATAATAAGGCATGTTTCCAACGGTAATGACTACTGTAATGTTGCAGTTTGAAAAGGGAACAGGAAATGTGCCTGGCATAGCGCAGGTTGCTACGGTATGTTTCTACGGAGATTACAACGGCACGGCCGGTGATAGTAGTAATTATTTTGTTTAAAAAAAAGCGACAGAATAAAAGCCACTGTCGAACACACAGAGATTCGGGTGGGCAAGGAGATATTGGACACGGAAATCCGGTTTCATTAGCTGTTTCTCCCTAAATCTTACCCGAAAAAAAAGTTATTGAGTAGAGCTTTGAGGAGGCCCCAAACCCATGGGTGGGTCTTCCAAAGCGACTGCACCCTTTTTCCCTTTACATGGGAAAGTATCTGTGGTCAGCTTTAGATTGATCGATTCTATTGGTTTTTCTTTGCAGATGCGCCTGATGCAAATTCAAACGAGCGAATCGACCTTCCTGGTGCCTCCGGAAGACATGGCCGCTTTCGAGGAATGGGCCGAGAAGTTTTGGTCCGCATCCAAGAAGTTTACTTTCGTTCTTTTTTCTTTTTATGAAAGAATTTTAATATTAGGTTTAATTGAGCAGGTATAATTGATTTCATTGTAACAGCCTTTTACGAAGAAGACAAAGAGGAAAAAGACTTTTATTTCCTTTTAGAAAAAAAATGAAGGAAAAGAAAGCCAAAAAAATATTTCTTTATTACTTACGTTCCAGCATAAAGGAGAATTTGGTGGGATGAGCATCTAAGAAGTTTTCTTTTTTAAACGTCTATCAAACTATTTCGTAAATACGTTGCGTTAATTTAGTAGGCACATTTGATTTAAATGGAATAGTCATTTTATTGTTAGAAGAAGAATAGAAAAAAGAAGTTTATTTTTTTCGAAATCTTTATTCATATATGCCGTTTAATTAGATTTAATTTGGCTGGCATGGATGAATTAGATGAATGTGTCATTTAAGAAGAAGAGAAGAAAAAAGTTAAAATTATTTTTAAAAAAATTTTGCTTCCAGCATGGAAGAGCATGACGGCGAGAGCAAACAGCTCCTCTCGACGAATCCTCCTCTCCGAGCACTCTTTTCGAATACGGTAAGGAATACGGTATTTTATGGATTTTTTTTCTCCCCAGGGGAATAATTTCTGCCTTTAATTTAGTTAGAGAATGTTTTTTTTATTTCGAGATTTTTTTTCCTCATGAAGGTTTAATTTGTAACTTTAATAATTTTATATGACTATAATTTACTTGGTAATTTCCCGTCTATTTTAAGGTCCCAGCCAAAGTGGACTACCAAACGTTCTGGATGCGTTACTTCTTCAAGGTATTTAGTTTTTTTAAATTGAATGTATTTGTAAAATGTAGAAAGATGGCTTTAAAATTATTTCCAGTGATATGCCTCTTTAAATTTAAAATTTTATTTATATAATTTCAATATTTAATATTTTATGGCATTAAATAGACCTGCGGTTTAAAGAAGAAGAAAGTGATACATATCCGCTACATAATAGTAGCATATGATTTGGAATAGGAAATAGTGAAAGTTACTTTACGATGTAATGCTGTGATTTTTTTTGCATTTCATGGCATTAAATTGACCTAAGATTTAAGAAAGAGAAAAGACGATTTAAATAAATAAATAAATATAAAGATCATCTTTCAAAAGGTTCATCTCGCCGAGGCCGCCGAGGTCACCAAGGAACAGCCATTCAAGCTGGACCCAGTCTCAGTGCTGCGGACCAAGAAGGAAGAGAAGACGGAGGAAGAAAGCGAGGCAGCTGCGCCAGAGAAGAAAGGTAATCTAGGCTGTGAATACCGTAACCATGACATTCGTCTTGATGCTAGACCAGCGCTCCAATTTTGGACATGAGCACAAAAATTGAAAGAGACTAGTGAAAAAAGTATTTTTAAAAAACTGGGAAATAAATGTGTGAACTCTTCCGAGAATTAGAAAAGTAATTCCTGCCTTTTTCTAATTTTTACATTAAAAAAATCATTCTTTTTATTTCGAGTTCTGTGCCTCTACTCTTTATCTCTCTCCTCTCTCTCTCACTCTCTCTCTCTCACACTCTCTCTCTCTCGCCCTCTTTCTCTCTCTCTCTCTCTCTCTCTCTCTCTCTCTCCAGACGGCAAGCAGCGCCTCTCTCCGGATGAGATTGCGGCCGCGATGAGGGAGCAGCCGACGAGCCCAGCCCGCTCAGCCGACGACTGGAGTGTGTGCAGCAACGGAGAGCGAGATATTATGGTAGGAAGCGCACTATAAATGGGGGAGGGGTTACGGTAGGCACACTAAAAATAGTTTTAATTGTGATTTTGCTGTTAGTTGTAAGAAAGATGACTAGCAATAGGCTTTAAATTAAAATCAATATTAAATATCATCGGAGTCTTCTTTTCATTCTATCGATCGTACACGACATAGGTATTTAATAAGTGCTGACAGCATAGCTTAAATCCAACGGTTCGATTCAGGGGGAATTAATTCGTGACTTTTTCTTTACAAAGTAACACATATCTTATTTTAAATATATATTGGAAAAAAACTATTTTCATTTATTTACAGGTTATAATTCAAAAAGCTCGATTATTAGTAGTGTTGAATAATAAATTTAAATTTCTTTAAATAAATAAGTTTTTTTGGACCTGAGCTCAAAGAACTCGATTAATATTGTAGTGTTAAATTATAAATTAAAAAATTAATTTCTAATTATTATTTTTCCAGGAGCTGAGCACAACGGCGGAGGAAGAATCGGAATCGCCTGCTGAAGATGCTGGCCCGCTGACTCCACGGCCAGTCGAGGAGAAGAAGAAGAAGGAGAAGAAAGGAGATAAGAAGGAGAAGGAAGAGAAGGAGGAAAAGGCTGCTTCATCTAAGAAGGAGGGAGGAGCAGAGGGAGAAGAGTGGGTTAACTGGGATGAATAAGGGGGGAGGGGATGGGCTGGACGCCCCGTGATATATGGATAAGGGGGCCAATAATGACGCTGAATATGAATAAAGGGTCCTTGATTAGATTAAAGGGGCCATTAGGGACCCATGAATATGAATAAGGGTGCCAATTAGGACCCATTTATATTGAATAAGGGGACCCCGACTGCTTGTCATCGCAAAACCAACAGTTATTGTAGTAGTATCCAGGACTCCATTTAGTAGTTTTTTTTTGTAAGAGTAACTCTTCGAGAAGACCCAATCCTGGATTATTTGGAATGGGATAGTGAAAAGGGTGTTAATCGCGATCACTGATAGTAGTGCCTGGCCTCCCAAATTTGCTTCCTGAACTATAGCGAAAGTGTAATTCATTGAGGGACTTTTTAGTACGCTTTTATTATTCAAACCTCTACAGAATTCATTATTTCATCCGAGAGATATATTTTAGATGGGATATGAAAGGGATCATGTTCATTATGTGTGTAGTTTCTTTGTATTTTCGATATTAGCATCGTCGGTGGCTTTGAATTTAGTCAAGAATTTTGAGCTTGTTTAATTTTTTTCAAGCTCATTCCAGTCGATTCTCTCTAACACATTACATTGACAGCGCGTAATTAATGGGTAAAAATGTTTTTGGGAATATTTTTTTTGGGAATCTAAAGAAGTAGCGAATTTCTGGAGGAAAAGCGATGAGTAAAAAAATGTGGCAAGAAAAAAATCTTTCAGATTATATATGTATTACATTCCTGTGAAGTAGAGAAATGTTGCTTGCTTTTTTTAATCGCCAATACTGTATTTGTTTTTTTTCTCTTTATAGTTGTTGCCGGGATATGGGATTTTGTATTTTATCGTATTAAAACGTGCTTTTTATAAAAAAAAAGTGCTCTAGAATAACATTGATGTTCGTTAATTTTCTGCAAATGTGTACATAATAAAAGTGATTCGAAAAGAAAAAAAAGTGAAGTGTTGATTGAGACGGGTTTCTATATCCATTTGGAGCTACTTTTTTACGAACTCGGAGGAGCAACTTATGGTTAGATCAGCTAACCATAGGCATTGTGAAGCTGAATTGTATGGTGTCTGTCTGAGTTTCCTCCGTTCTTTCCCGTTTTTCCTTTTATCGATTTTTGCGCTCACGGTAATCATGCTGTCCTCAGGGTAGTCATTTTTATCCTCACCTCAGGGTAATCATCGTTTCCTCAGGTTAATCATGGTCGATCCGAGCGTCAATGGACCATCCTACGTTGGCATTAAATTCTGTCCCGAGTGGTTGGTTTTCTCTCATTCTCGATTAAAGGTACACATATTATTCCCTGATACCTAGTATATATAATTGTGAATCGTTTATTGTTTAATTTATAAACACTGCATTTCAAAGGAATATTTAATTATATTATGAAATGTAGTTGTTGTAAATTTAAGAAGAATAAAACGAGTTAATTAAATATGCCCTTAAAAAATAAAATTAAATATATTATTTAATTTATTTAATATGTTCAGTAATTAATTGTTTAATTTATTAAATATGCTCATTAATTAAGTAAGTATGCTCATGAATGAATGCATTTTATTAATTAATTAATTAAACGTCCCTCTTGCTTACAGTAACAACATGCTGTATCCGCGTGAGGACCGCGTTCGCCGCAAGCTCACGTACGCATGCCGTAACTGTGACCACTCTGAGGTAGTGGAGTTTTTTCCCGCCATTTATTTTTGAATTTTCCCTTTTATTTGCTGTTTTTTTAAAGCCATCTATGCACTTCCATTTATACAAAAAATTTCATTTGCAAGGCCATTTGTAATCCGCCGAAATTATTCATTTTACGAGTATTGAAGAACACCTAGATCTTTCCCTGCCTACCGTTTTCTCCCTTTCCGTCTGTCTAACTGTATATCTGTTTTTCTCTCTCTCTCTCGCTCTCTCTCTCTCTCCTTTTCGCTCCCTCTCTCTCTCTCTATTTTTTTTCTCTCTCTGTCCCTCTTTCTAGCTCTCTCTGTCCCTCTTTCTAGCTCTCTGTCTCTCTCTCTTTCTCTCTCTCTATCTATCTTTCTCTCTCTCTCGAATTACATTAACTCGTCGTAAGAAGAACGTAAGCTTGTACCACATGGTAATTTCCCAGTTTTTGTCTTCTTTACAGCTTGCGACGAACCCGTGCATCTATGTCAACAAGCTCATTCATCACATTGAGTAAGCTTTTTTTCTTGTTTTTTTTTCTCCCTTAAAAATATTCATTAACGTTAAAGTATCTCCTTATACTTGTAAAGTATTTATTTTTTTAGCTCTAACAATGGATACATATTCTTCTTTCATTCATCCTTTTTTATATATTTCTATTCAACTCTCTTCGCTCTCTCTCTCTCTCTCTCGCTCTCTCTCGCTCTCTCTAGCTCTGCACTGATAAGCGTTTCAAATATTCTTATCAGTGTACATGGAATATTTTGCAGACTTTTCTTCTTCCCCTGATTCAATCAAGAAGGACCATAGTCAGTTTCAAAATTGTGTGTGTGTCGTGTGGTGTGCCTTCCCCCAATACCTCATAATATATATCGACGGCAATTAACACTATTCGAACTTTACTTTTTTATTTAGTTGCACTCAAATAAGTAAAGTTTTTCCAGCCGGCATTACGAAAAAGTAGAAAGTATTTTTTTATAGTAATTAAAAAAATGGATTTACTTACCTTGTCCATTTCACGCTGTAAAAAAACCCCGTGCTTGCTACTTTTTATTCAATTTAATTTCGCACTCATAATTATAATAATGCTTTGCACTCACGTGTGCTTTGGTTATTTTTGGCTGCTTTGTTTCACTTCACTCTATCACTTGCCTTCAATCTTCCCTCTATTAGTTGCTGCATCCCACTAATGATGAATGCTTTTTCTTCTTCTCATTATAATTTTATTTATGTTTTTATTTCTTTTATGTATTACATATTTAGTTGCTTCTTTATTATATTTATTTGGTTAAAAATTAAAATTAAAAGAATAAATAATTAAAATAAAATAAAACAAATTATTTCCAGCGAGCTCTCTCAAATCAACACGGACGTCATCCACGACCCGACGCTGCCGAAGACGGAGGACCAGGCGTGCCCGGTGTGCGCAGGCACGTCGGCCGTCTTCTTCCAGGCGCAGAGCAAGCGCGCGGAGGTAGGGCCGTGTTTTAGTTGGGCCGTGTTTTGGGAGAGGGCCGCGGTTTAGGATCTTAGGGAGGGCCGTATTTCTGGAATAACGCTTTGTGGGAAATGGCCGTGTCTTTGGAATATGCTGGTTTTGAGGCAATTACTTATTAGCACGGTGTACATAATAGAAAAGGGGATTAATTGCACGGTACATGTCATGTACCGTGCAAAAATTAGTGTTTTATAAGAAATCTATATTTTAGGATAATAACTAATTAAGGATTTATGATGCTTACGGTAGGCACACTAAAATCGGATGTTTTCCTATCATTAAGGAGGAGATGCGTCTCTACTACGTGTGCAAGAATGTGAGTTGCCTCCATCGCTGGACCGAAGACAGGGGAGACACTCATCAGAAGTGAAGGCAACTCTCTATCTCTCTCCCTCCCCCCTCTCTCTCTGTCTGCGTCTTCTTTTTGCAATTTTATTCCTTTTATTTATTTAGTTATTTCTTTTTTAGACTGAATTACATCAGAATTTGTCGTAGACTCTTCTCTTTTTATCTGCCTCCCTCCTTCTCTCTCTCTATCTCTCTCTCTCTCTCTCTCTCTCTTTCTCTCTCTCCTTCTCTCTCTCTCTCTCTCTCTTTCTCTCTCTTTCTCTCTCTCTCTCTCTCTCTCTCTCTCTCTCTCTGTTCTCTTTCTCGTTCTTCCTCTTCTCTCCCTCCCGGCTAGTTTCCATTGCGCATTTGAAAGTGTCCCCCGGTTTCCATAACGCGATTCGCTGGTGCTACTCCCATTCCCCGTGTACCTCATCGAAGCTCAGCTTCTTTTTAAAGAGGACTGTTCCTTTTGCGGGTTCGAATCTATCCGTGCTAAAAAGTTCCGTTGTTATGGCCATTTCGGATTGTTGATCTTTCTTTGTTATACTATTATCCTTTTTTATATCTGATAAAATCGTTAATCCATATCCAAGGATTAATTTTGAGACTGAAGTCCAGCCAAGTGTTCTCATCATGAATTATGATTACCTTGATAAAAAAGAGCTTCGGGCTTCTAATAATTAGCCAAGTGGTAAGATTAATTTTTAGCATTATCACGCGGATAGTTTTTTTAGAGCCAGGAATACGATTGCGTATTTGGGACAGTATAATTTGGTTTGTACTATTCGGAGGATACTGTGGTTAGCATTCATATTCTATTCCGGGGTATTCCATTTAGGGGAATTCCGTTCAGGAATCAAGGATATTTCTCTTTCAGGGTTACGGTAACTCGAGAGAGCAGGAAAGAAGAAGAAGAATGCTCAAGCAGAAGACGCTCGTAGATGTGCTCGGCCAGCTGAACACCTCGGGAGTGGAGGCAACGATGCTGCTCAACAGAGAAGGTCTGTTTGTTTGAAGGTTTTGGTGGAAAATTTGAATTTTTTTTTTTCGGGAGATTAAAATTTCAACTGCAAAACATATTCCTTCTGTTCTTGTCAGTGTTTGGACGTCAATACTTTCAACAACTACAGCAACGAAAAATCATTTTCTTCTTATTCGATCTTATCGAAAATAGTTCTTATTTGTGCAGCAATTATGGAGAAGTGTTATATCTAATTGTAAGAATAGTGAGAATCTGCAAGGTCAAGTTTGCCTGAAGATGAGTCATACTTGGAAATTCGTATTTTATCTCTCTCCTTTCTCTCCCTCTCGTTCTCTTTCTTTCTCTCTCTCTCTCTCTCTCTCTCTCTCTTCCCTCTCTTTCTCTCGCGCTTTCTCTCCCTCTCTCTCGCTCTATCTGTTTTTTTTTCTGTTTATCATGCGCCTTCTCGCCAGCTATAGCATTGCCAATCGGATAGAGTGGAGACAGGTGCTAATCGGAGTTTATCCTGTGGAACCGAATTGTAAGTGTTGCGACATTTCGGAGAAAGCGTCAAACGTTTCGTTTCTCTGACGTGTGCTGAAGATCATAAATCATTCAAATGGTGGTTCTAGTTTTTTGATGCTTTAAGAAGGAAGGAAAAGAATTACGTATTTTCTGTAAAATTAGCATAGAAAGGAGTGGAGCTACCGCAATAGAGCCATTTTGGAATTATTATATATATGTTTTTTTTTTTGTTTTTCTACTTTGGTTGTTTTTTCCGGCGATTGATTTGGCTACCACATGAAGTGAGTTGCTTAACAATTACACAATTTAAAAATTCTTCAGAGAATTTGAAGGAAGGCTGTGGTGTTTCACTTTTTTTTTACTCATGCGGCGACTACAATAAAGTATTCAGTAAATAATTATGTATATCTATATAACTCATGTTCTAAATTCTTCTATTTTTCAAAGATATTTCGAAGAAGCTATATATATATATATATATATATATATATATAATTTTTTATTGAAATTAAACATTTAAATTTAAAATTAATTTAAAAAAAATAAAAGTCGTTCTAGGACTCCTCCTCGCCTACAACGGCGTCCCGAAGGAGAGCAACTCGAACGAGAAGGGCGTACTCAACAAGAATGTCTCCGCTGCACTGGTCGCAGGCATCTGGGAGAACTTTGACAGAAAAGGTAAATGTGCGTACCTGGTTACGGTAAGCACAGGCACACTAAATATCAGTTTTTGTCTTGAGAGAAGAAAGATAAAAGTGTGCGATCTTTCGGCAAGCACACTAAATGCCAGATTTTGCCGCTTTTATATCAAGAGCTATGCGGATATCTGACAATGAGCATTTTGTAATTTAGTTGATTATATAAATATATAAGAAAAATTCGGTTTTTTAGTGAAATACTTTGTGGCATTTCATCAAAATATTTTTAAAAGAATATGTATAATTTTACTCTAGACAAAATAAATAAATACCAAATTACTCTGCCAGGTGGTTTAGTGTTCCTCTGTGGAAATATGTACATGGAAAGACAGTCCAGTTTGCTGTTCCGTAAGTGTCACTTTGTATAGAAATGAATACTAATTTGTAGTATAAATCTCAAATAGACAAGGGAAAAGTTTTTTTTTTCTCAAAATAAAGTAGAGAAATTTTTCGGCCTATATAATATGCCTATATATATAATTTAAGTTTATCCAGTATAACAAAGTCCTTTTTTTGTTTAAGACCTAACAAAGTACACTTTAGTTAAAACTCCCTTTCTTTTCAACTGTTCCGAGATGTTATCCGAGAGGCACTGTTTGCACACCAGAGAGGTCGGAAGAGAAGGTGGCGGTGCCTTGTTGATTTAGGATTGAGATTTGGAAAAGCCTTTGCTTCTTATTCGACTCCTTTTCTTCTTCCCTAAGAGTGCAGTCTCGTCTTTGAGGATGTCTCTCTCTACTCCTCTCTTTCCTCTCTCTCTCTCTCTACACCTCTCTCTCTCACCTCTCTCTCTCTCTCTCTCTCTCTCTCTCTGCCTATTCGTGTTTACCATTTGAAGGATGCCTGACTGTTTGTTAGACATCTAAGAGAGCTAGCACGTGCATTCTCTCTCTCATTCTTTTTCTTTTTTTTCTCTCTCTCTCTGTCTCTCTCTCTCTTTCTCCTTTCTTTTAACTTCTTGTTTAACTACATACATAGACTAAAGGAAGCATCTTTTGTCTGACTCCTTTTTACGATCCTAAAATTGTAAGACATAGACAGGAAAGTGAGGAAAATATCCCGCTGGGCTACAGTGAGTCACTATAGCCCAGCGGGAAGCCAAGTCTGAGTCATCCAGTGATATGCAACAATCTAGAGTCGATGGGTTTACGCTCTCTCTCTGGGTAGACCGTGGTTCTCCACTGAACAGTAGATGGCCTCTTATCAGTCACCACCATTTGCCCGAAAATTACTAAACTTATTTGGCTGAAAAATAAATAAAAATACGAATTCAATCCCTAGAAGAAATTTGACCGAATGAAGATAAAAGAAAAGATCTGAATACGTTCGAATCAAAGCGAACACAGCTGTAGTCTGTGCTGTTTATAGGAGAATTTGGGGCCGCGGCTAGGCATGGACAAAGAAAGGAGAGGAAGTGGATGAAGAGAATGATGAAATTGATAAGAAAGGGGAACAGAAGTGATTGTGAGAGAGAGAGAGTGAGAGAGAAGAGAGAGAGAGAGAGGAGAGAAAGAAAGAGAGGAGAGAGAGAGAGAGAGAGAGAGAGAGAGGAGAGAAAGAAAGAGAGGAGAGAGAGAGAGAGGAGAGAAAGAAAGAGAGGAGAGAGAGAGAGAATGAGAGATGGGATGAGAACGAGAGAGAGAGAGCAAGAGAGAGAGAGAGAGAGATCACGTGTGGCTAGGCATTGCAAGATGTGAAAAATTGGGCTGTAGTAGGTGTCCCTGGGTTGCGCAAACCCGGTTCCAAGTGATACGTAAAGGAAAGAATGAAGAAATGTAACGGGACGAACATGTGATTACTACGTGTCTGTACTTTAGAGGAATGCGGTAGACAAGCCAGTTTTCTTGTATTTCGATCATTCTCTCTCTCTCTCTCTACCTCTCGTTTTCTCTCTCTGGCTCTCTCTCATTCTCTATAGATATTTCTCTATCTCGCTCTCTCTGTCTATTTCTCTCTCTCACTCTCTTGCATTCTCTCTCTCTCTCTTTCTTTCACTCTCCGTCTTCCCTTTCTCCATGTGAGGTAAATGGATTCGCAATCTAGAAATTTGCTTCTTTATTCGCTAAGCAAGAGCTAGCAGCTACTCGATTCTGACGCATTGGCAGCAGCAAGTTGTTAGTGATATTGATGATAGTAGTAAGGTGGCGATTTGGGTTGGCCTAAATCGATGTAACTCTTGCACCCTAGATCGGTCGAGTATAAGTATCGATTGCTAAAATTGGTTCGGAGGTTATCTCCGCCGCTGTTGACACATTTTAATCGATTTAGATAACTAAATTATCCTCTCTTTAATTACTATTGTGATGCATTTAAGAAACAAAAGCAAAAAAAATAAAGTTGAAAAAAACGAATTTTACAATTTACCTTACCATTTGTAAAATAATTAAATCAAAAAAAAATATTTAATTAATTATTATTTTTTGCATAATTAATAAATAAAATAATTAAATTAAAGGAAAATATTAATTAATTTTTTATCAGGCGGTCGCGAAGACCTGCGCGAAGTGCTGCTGGTGAACGAGGACGGCCAGCTGGCGGTGACGAAAGTGGCGAACATGCTCCTGGCAATCAGGGTAAGCGTGCCGGGACCAAAGTTTGAAAGTTTGAAAGAAATTGTGCGGGAAATTTTATGAGGAATTAATTGTATCTCTCTTGACTAAGAAGCTTATTGTTAGCGTTTTTTTTAGCTTGAAAACAATATCGTGCTTAAGAAATGGCCCTTCGTGCATGACATTCCTATAGAGGAAAGTGAGTAATTTGGGTAGTTTTTTTTGTTGGAATTCATTTTTACTTTTGTCTTGTCGGGGGGGGGGATGCTTTTTGAACACCATGCAGGTAATTGTGCGCAATTTCTTCGCTTTTTGATCGCTGCGCGGTATCTGTGCCTAAAATGTTGTCTACTCTTTTACGCGCGCTCCCTTATCAATGAACTTGCTAGTTCCGCATTTCACAGTCAATAAGGAAGTAACTTTTTTTAAATATATATATATATCTTTATTCGTATGCAAGATGTTTCTTACAATTAGTGCGACAACATTACAATAGCATAAATGTAATAATATTTGCAGTTATCTAGGGAATAAGGCAAATCAGTTTATTTTTATTGATCTGTATACTTTGATACAGTGTCGAGTATGCTACTCTGCTTTTGCTTGTCGCGCATTTCACAGTAAATAGTGAAGAAAAATGTTTTCCTTTATAGTTGTCTAGAGTATAAGACAAATGAAAAATGAATTTATTTAAATAATGCAATGTGATCTATGCTCAACAAAAAATGTTTATTTTTTTCCTGCTTTTATATGTATATCTCTATCTCTCTCTCTCTCTCTATCACTCTATTTCTGCCTCATTTTCTCTTTGTTTCTCTCACTCACTTACTCTCTCTGTGTCTCTGCCTGTGTCTCTCTCTCCCTCTCTCTCTCCCTCTCTCTCTCTCTTTTTTCTCTCTCTCCCTCTCTCTCTCTCTTTCTCTCTCTTTCTCTTTCTCTCTCTCTCTCTCTCTCTCTCTCTCTCTCTCTCTTTCCAGGCTTCATCAACTGTCCAGCCGGGCCTTCTCCGTGCCAAGCTGCGCGCCCTCGCAAAGTGCGTCGACGAACCGCTGACTCTTGTGTCGACGAATAGCTAAATGAAGGTTAGGGAATTTTTTTTAATTTATTAGTTTATTAATTAAGCTAATTATTTATTTACTCTTTATTTATTTATTTCATATTTCTTCATTTCTATTTTTATTTTTAAAATGTTTTATTTAGTTATTTTGTATTTATTCATTTTTATTTACTTATTTTATATTAATTGTAATTTATTTATTTTGTATTTATTCGCTTTACTTTATTATCACTTTAAAGTCAAGGCATTAGAATTGACAATTTGAAAAAAAACCCAAATGATGTAGAACTCTGTGATTCGGTGGTTTGCATGTGGTCCAAATAGGTATAGGTTTACTCACCTTTTTAATATTGATAGATCCGGGACAACGCGTAGGCAGAGAAGAAAAAGTCGTATGTACAATAAAGGGTTCCTAATTGAAAAGTACTTGTTGCTGAAATTTTTTTATATGTTCAATTTCTCCTTTACTTGCAATTATAGTTACCAGAACGCAGCATTGGTGTTAAAGTTACAAGAAATGTCAACATCGAGACACCGGCCAATTTCTCAATTTCACTTTGCAATTAGTACCCAGGCGCCAACCCTTCCCTTGATGTTTCCGTGTGAACTTACTAATTGATTTTTTTCTCACATTTATGGCACATGGAGAAGTGGGCACACGAGCCCCAGGGGGGGGGGGGGGGGGGCAAAGAGTTGTAGTTTCAGCACCCCTCCCCCCCCTCACATCAGATTAAACTGGTACTGGCTGGGACTCTGAGAATCATCCTGCTCTCGCCGGTCGCCTTCTTCGTCTTGGTTTTTTTTTGTAGTCGCACTCGCCATAAACCGCTGCCAGGAACGAGAATGACGAGTAGCGAAACTTGTGTGTCAGTACTTACAATTTGGACCGGCTTTCAGGCGATCCCTTATAGCCCCCCGCCCCCTCTTGGAAAGCTCTCCCTGAGCCATCTTCACTCGCTCTCTCTCTCTCTCTCTCTCTCTCTCTCTCTCTCTTTCTCTCGCTCTCTCTCTTTTTCTATCTCTCTCTCTCACTCTCACTCCTCTTTCTCTCGCTCTCTCATCTTTCCTTCGCTCGCTCTCGCTCTCTTTCTCTCTCTCTTCTTTCTCTCTTTCTCTCTCTTTCTGTCTCCTGACCCTCTCATTTTCACTGAAGGCTGGTGTTTCCATTTGAATTGAGATGAAAAAGTGGCCCGCACGAGGCTATCACTCTAGCTAGCACTTTATACCTTTTGACTACACATTCCTCCTCTGAGGCACTACTGTAGTGAGATACTAATTGGATGCAACTTTGAAAAAAAGATCGTTCAGGTGCTTGTGCCCATGTGCCCAGACACATGAGAACAATTTCGAAATAGTTTTTCTGGCGAAGTGCCAAGAATGCGGCCAGCGCACTTCCTGTGTACACCGTTGTTGAGTTGTGTGTCCGCCTGGGTCCTCAAGGGGCAGGGGTCGCTGCCCCCCCCCCCTTCCCGGAAGTACGCAATTTTTCACGACACATGCCATGTTATTCGAAAAACTTACACTCAGCCATAGATCTGCTAAGGAGATTACAAAGTATAGACTCATAGACTTACACATTAAAGACAAATACTTTGCTTATAATGCTAATTGAATTAATGCTCTTGGTGGCAAATTAAAGCAGACTTATATGCATGTACATGATGGAATACGGCAATGGCGACATTCTGATGCTAAAGGGCAGTGCACTTTTGGAGAATGAGTCATTGACACTGATTGTGAGAGCAGAAGTATGTAGCATGTCGCGCTAGTTGTTTATAGTGCGTTTTTTCTTCTCCCTCCCTATCTTTCCAGCTGCTAGACAAGAAAAAGACGCGATTTTCGAGCGATAACTATCGCGTTTATCCTGCTTATCCGCTCTCAGAAGTGGTGGTGACCTATAAGCCATTCCTGCCAGCCAAGCCTCCCATTACATCTCTACGTAAATACATATTCCAAGAGATGTGTCGTCGTTGTGAATCAGTGCAAGAAGTGTTTTCGCCAAGAAAGATTAAGGAGGAGGGAAAAACAAGTGAGCGATCCTCTAAGAGCCTTAATCCCTCGTGCTATAGAGGCTAAGCTTCCTTTGACGATACAGTCTTCGAAGGGTGTACCCTTTCGGAAAAGAGATGCATAAGATGGTTAAATAATAGACTACTAATATAAAACGACTCCCCTTCTTGTATTACACTGAAGGAGGTGTATCTTAAAAGTTAATTGGGAACTCGCACGGATTCGTGATATCACGTCCGCCAACACAAACTGTGATGTCGAGAACTAGTTCCTGACATTTTGTGTTCACAATTGAACACTAGTCTAGTGTGGAATTATGTAGTACACTTCATAATGGAGTTGAATTGCTAATGTTTTAAGGAAGGGTATCCCTTCTGTCAGATGAAAGGAGCGAGTAGTGAATGTGACAGCTTGGGCTTATGATTAGATGGAAAGCAGTATTTGATTGCTGCCTTATCACCACGTGGCTTGATGCCACGTGAGCACTTGGAATACGTATGTGAATGTTTGAATCTTGAACACACACAGACGCCGCTTCCCATTGCTTCAATTCGGGTTGAGTCGTCTTGTTTTCGAACTCGCTGAGCTCACTACTGCATCACTTGCGGGAGTACAACATAGTCTGGGAACCGAGGACAAAAGGGCGATTGTTCTGTGTTATTTCTCCGACGCATTTCGCAAAAGTACGGATGTTTTCCGTTACACACGAACAAAAGGAGAATAGAGGTAATTTGACCTACGTTTGCAACACGACAGTCGTTATCATCACATGACGTTTCTTTTGATGTCAATGGCGACTGTTATGTCACACTCTTAAAAGTGAAAGTAATGAGCCATTTCTTTCGGTGGCAACCCTGGGAAGTAAGATTTCGTCTCTCTGATGGTTCCTCTCACTTGTTTTGTATGTGTGTGTGTCTGAGTGTCGCGCGACGATGAGAGGGTAAACATTGAGACTGCGACATCTTAAGCTGCGCCACCCGTCTTATGTGCGTCCGCGTGCACTCGAAGAAAGCGCTAGCTGACTGCGCACGAGTCGAAGAACCGTCGCAAGAACGGTTTATTCTACGGCTTCTCTTGTTACGGCCTTCTCAGACTTTGAATGGAGAGACGATCGTTACGTGAACTCTTCACGAAACCTTGTTGGCCTTTGCTGATGAAGCAATGAGCCATCAATTGGTACAGCTTCAGCATCTTTCGCAAGCTTGCCAAGCCTTATCGGGAATATGCCTTTTTCTGGAATGCCCTCGATATTATCAATGACAGGCTTTGAATGAAGGCGCCTTCTCCATGAAAAGGGACAGCAGAGAAGGGCAAGATGGTGGGAGCGGCCGAGGGCGCCTAATCATGTCAGGATTAAGGAATGTGGCCTTATCAGCAGGCAGTCAGTCTTGTTATGCCTGATACGGCCACACAGTCACTGGCCGCCTCCAAGTGGGGGCACGTGGGGCGAGACGGTGGTGCACAAAGAGTGACGATCTGTAGCGTACTCTTCGTCTGATGACGAAACAAGAACACTGAGTTCTGATGCAATCTTTGTTAGTGTTCTGGCTAGGCACCTAAATGAAGAATAACATCACCAATAAGGACAGCTGGCATTCATAGTGCACAACAGTCATCTATCCAAGATCGGTTACGTGTCCAGTAATCGAATCTAGCTCCAGATAGTTGCCAGATGCTTTTTATATCCCCTGAATTATGGAATGATAATTTGTTGTAATGGCCTGAAGCAGGAATCTGTCGGAGAGCCGAGAAATTCCTTGATGACGATGTGTTTTACGAGGAGAGCCACGAAAGAAACCGTCTGTTGAAAGCTCGCTCTTTTTTATTCTTTGGCCAAATGACTTCTCGCTAACACATGACAAGGAAGGTGTTAATGCCAGATGATATTTCAAGACCAACAGTTGCTCTCGCGGCGAGAGGAATTGAAATTGTAAAGGTTGCTTTCCGTAAACAAATGTTGATGTTTCTGCCATTTTCGTGGTAAAGTCTCGATCTCCTATCGTAAAGTTTGATGGATAGCTATCGTTGTGACAGAATTGCCGAAATATTTGCAGTGTTCGTACTCGACCGGCAAGTATCTTGCAACCTTGTGCAATGTCACATTCGTGCCCAAGTGAAAACATAGATTGTTGCAATAGAATGTAGCGACAACCGCTCTCTCACCGCTTCCATCTCCAGTTCACTTCATCAGGATAGAGAGCATAGCTTCTTCCTTTTTTATGGCTACGATCGAGTCCCGTGAGAGCGCACGAGTGCCTTTGCTCATGAACAGGGCATATTTATGCGCCAGTCACGCATGGCTAACGAGGAGGCCAGTGGCATCGCCACCCCCAACCCGCTCCCCGACCAAATGACTCCACCTTCGACCTCTCTTCAGCCACTCAATAGAGCGGCAATAATTAGCATTCTGCCAGCACAACACAAGTTTTTTTCCGTATGTTTTATGCTGCAGACTTTTGGAATAATAACAAGTATTGTGTAATGATACTATCATTTGAAAAAGGGATACTTCTACACCAGACTGTTTTGTTCTTGGCGATAGTTAACATCGCGCCAAGAGTTCAACATGAAAGATCTCTGGCTTTGAGTCCTGGATTCAAGAAAAAAGGGGAGCAAATATAAGCCCCTCATGACAGGGACATACACACAAATGCTCTATGTACACAAGACGATCTTGTTTTCTTTAGAATAGGCGCTGCGAGCTTCCCGGTATTGAAAGATTCCTATAGTGTACTAAATGTTTGAAAAGAAAGGGATGAAGGGAATTCAATTGATAAAAGAAAGGATTGCCTTTTTCAGAGCTCGATGACGATGCCTTCGGCTCGAATCTACTGGAAGAAATGAATGCGGCGAGATGTCTTTTTTTCTTCTAAATATAGTTTACTGTGATTTTGAAATGCTGTAAGTAATACGTGCTGTTATTTATTCATATTATATTATGCCGAGTCTTTGTCTCAATCTTTGAATAGTAGAAGGTATTAGCTGGTGTTGACTCGTGACACGGCTGTTATCATATTATCACTGTTGATGATGGCGTGTGACCGGAAACGGTGTAACACACTGTCGAAATGTCGCTAGCCTTAGAGAAAGAGAAATGTGCTTCTGATTCATTTACCGTTGAATGCCAAATACCATCTCTCCCACATCCATCACACACTCTCTAGTTAACACATTCATCTAATCATATCAGATGGTATAAGATAAGATGTCAACTCTGAGATCGTTTCACCATCAGGAATCGACCACCCACCACCACCACTCACTCTAGTGCTTACGACAGCCCTTTTTATTCTGCTGTTTTTTTCCGAGCTGTGACCCTATCGTTTAGAAAAATATTCAGACAACTCGTTCGTATATTGTAACGGTCAAATTGGAGATTGACGTAATACATTTATTATTCATTGTACAAACAGCAAGGAATGCATGCACGAAGAGGCAAAGACAGGTGATCTTTTTTTTTTGCCGTAAGAAAAGGTCAACGGTACATATCCATCAGCTGGTAGACGAGGAAAGGTATCATTTGGCTCCAAACAAATAACGTGGCGACAAGACAATTCCGTACCCGTACAGACATCGTACAAGTACTGCTAAGTTGGGTAGAAAGTTAATAAAGTTATTAATATAAGTCGATTTGAGAACATCTTGCGTAGGAAAATCGATGAGTTACTCTCGGGACTGAGGCGATTTCTACTATATAAAAGATGAAGAATATCTGCTAAATTGGGCCCATTGAGGAAAGTAGTCGCTTGCCCGTAATTAATAAGACATGGAGACTACATATGAGTTAGCCAGACGGAGACTCTGCACTACTAACAAGTAGAAAGGAAGGATGATGCGGAAAAAAGAACGAAGTAAAGCCGATTGTCAAGAACAAATATATATATGTGAATGAGTACTCATATAACTCTTCTAATGATCCTACACGTGACAGCAGTTTCATTAAAGTATAAGAGACTGTGCGCGTACGTACATGACAGCTAGGGCCAGGTGAAAATGCTTTAGCGAGCTATAGGAAATATTGAGAAACTTCAAAGGTGCCTACGTTCCGCTAACCTTTGGTGCTTCTCTTCGTGGAGAATATATAAGAATGTAGTTAGCCGAATTATGCAAAGCGGGAACAAGAGTATGGCTGGTCAATATGAGCGTTGGTCTTCGGAAGAATTCGTCAGCGATGGTGATCATGATCGCTTTCGGACGACGAATCAGAAGATGTCGAGGACGAGGCGCAGCAGGAGCCGGCGCCGGAGCCGCCGGCGGATCCGAACGAGTCGCCGAACGGATTCTCGTACTCGTCGTCGTCCTCTTCCGTGATCGTCGGCATCGTCTGCTCGTGGTACGACGATAGCGAGACGCGATGGGGCGCACGAGCGCGCGCGAGACGAGCCTGGCG
The DNA here is from genome assembly GCA_945643635.1 of Allodiplogaster sudhausi. Taxonomy (NCBI): domain Eukaryota; kingdom Metazoa; phylum Nematoda; class Chromadorea; order Rhabditida; family Diplogasteridae; genus Allodiplogaster; species Allodiplogaster sudhausi. The sequence goes on along the minus strand of CALZFC010000032.1, from coordinate 2,076,436 downwards.
CGACGACAGATAGGCCATACGTGACGCGGCAACGTCATCTGGAAGAGAATGAAACAATTAACATTTGAATTTCCCGCCTAGGAATGAATAATTATAAATTATATAAGAATTTTTTCTTACAGTTCGCTCCCAGCATTTAGCGCCTGCACTCAAGCGAACGGCAAGAACGGAAATTGCGTGTGCAAAGAAATTATCTGTCGCAGCGACTTTGCTCTTGCGGGGCTTTGAATTAGTGGGCTCGGGCGCGCGTCGCCGGAATTTATAATCAAGCTTATGCGTCCCAGAGGTCGGCGGAGAGCGAGGACCGTCTGGTGCTCTTTGGACTAGCGCACGCTTAAATGTCATCAGAGCTGCGACGACCATAATACGAATAGAATCATTATACAATCAAGAGGGAGGATGACTGGCTGAGGCTGTGCCTGAGGCTTCGTTTTTTTTTCGGCATGCAAGAAATTCCCATTTGATGCGCATTCGTTGGCCACTTATCTCAAAGTGGAAGAGCGCGGCGAAGATGCTTGCTCATGCCAAGAGCGGGTAGATCAATTCGTTCTGATACAAATGAATCGAATTAGAAGAGGCAGAAAAAACGGAAGAGGGAATTGGATGTGTCTGCTGGAAATGTCTGCAGAAATGCCTTCGGCAAAGAGCATTCGACCGTCTACATAATAGAGAGTGTGAAATAGAGAGAGAGAGAGAGAGAGTGAAAGAGAGAGAGAGTGAAAGAGAGAGGGAGAGAAAGAGAGAGAGAAAGAAAGGAGAGAGATAGACATATTATGCTCATTCCTCCGGCCGATGCCACATCTATGTATCTAGAGGCACAGTGAACGATGCTCTCATGAATGAAGAGATTGATTGGTTGAGAGAGAAAGAGAGAAAGAAAGGCAGAAAGAGAGAGAGAGAGAGAAGAAAAGAGACAAAGAAAGAAGGAGACAAAGAAGCTGCAGCAACCGAGAATGGACGGATTCCACCTACTGTGATTGTCTATAGAAATGCGCGCTGTTGCATGCGTATTCCCCGTGCACAATACAAATAATGAAGAACATGCAACAATGTCTCGCGTTGGAGAGAGCTCAATAGGAAACAGACAGACACTTCTTCGTCTGTGTATGTGTGTTCAATTACAACATTCTGCTCTGCCATCGCTTCCCGATCATTGTTATGTATGATCGATCACTGTAAGCCCCTGTTTCTGTGCCATCGACAGCAGAAGGGGGAGGAGGAAGGAAATGGAGTGGGAGGGTGATGCTTATCGAGTATTAGAGTTGCAAGCAAGTTAGTAAGAAGAGGTGGCGAATATATGGCTAGCTTGTTGTTGGCGGTCGTCGAGAAAGAAGGAAGGAAGAGAGAGATAGAAAGAATGAAAGTAGAGCTCATAGAACTGAGAGGAAACAGGTTAAGCGAGGCGGGCGATAAAGTCTCGCTCGATTTCCGAAGAGCTGATAGAACCTTTTCGTTCGATGCGCGATGGCAATAAGTTTCTACACACAAAGTCTGCAGCAGTAGCAAGCACCAGCAACAGCTGATAGGCGCAAATGTAGTGTGCAAAAGAAAAAGGAAAAAAAGAAAGAGAATGAAATCTGCACCGAAACACAAATCGCGTAAGCCCTACTTAAGCAACCACAACAACGACTGATATCTGTTCAATCGGAGAAGTATAGAATGAGGAGAAAGAATTGTGCCAAAGGTCGATGACCGTAAGAGAAAAATTTTAGTTTTATTCCCATAAAATAATCATCTCGAAGATCTCTGTTTCTGGTGCTTTTGACGGATCTTTGAGAAAATTCCCTGTCAATGAGCAAAAGGGAAGAGTAGAGAGATAGAGAGATAGAGACAGCGAGGAGGAGAGAGGAGTGAGAGAAAGAGAGAGAGAGAGAGAGAGAGAGAGAAGGAGAGAGAGGGAAAAAGAAAAGAGAAAGAGCAAATTTAGGCCATCTTATTGTCGTGTCACACTTTTCTCTTTGCTTTTCCTGACATGCCCCGTTTTCGTTTTCAAGGATTCTTTCTCGTACGAGCGAGCCAAGCCTAATCAGAGAGGAAAACATGGCCCGTCGGGGGGGGGGGGGGGGGAGGCACTAAATGGTCACTACTGCCCGTACTATTGTGTTCCTTTCTACGGAAGAAAGGAGAGACAGTGAGAGAGAGAGTGAGAGAAATAAGAAGGCCGGAGAGAGAGAGATAAAAGACGAGAGAAAGCGAAAGAGAGAGAGAAAGAGGAGAGAGAGAGAGAGAGAAAGAAAGAGTGAGAGAGAGAAAACGAGAGACAAAGAGACTAGTTGCCTAATATGCACTACTGCCTGGGAGTGAGAATAATAGGCCGCCGTCATATCAATGTGTACATGCGTGTGTGTTTGTAAACGGCCTTCATCCGACGATAAGAGAGTCCATTTTTACAATCTCTCAAAAGCGTACTGACAGACTTGCCTAGGGCGCTCTCTCTCCCCTCTCTCTCTCTCTCTCTCTCTCCTTCTCTCTCTCTCTACCTCTGTATCACTCGCGTTCTCTCAGTCTTTCTCTCTCTCTCTCTCTCTACCTCTGTATCACTCGCGTTCTCTCTCTCTCGTTCTCTCTCTCTCTCTCCTTCCTTTCTCCATTTTCAAATATCTGCAAGCTTCCAACTTTCCGTTCTTTCTCTCTCTTCCATCCAAGAAAAGCAGCTGGCTTGCCCTTGCAATACATTTGTGGCACGAGAAACGGGAGCCGAATGTTGCCAAGGCTCGAATTGGAAACGAAATGCTCTCTCAAACAAACAAAGAAGATAAAAATAGATGTAGACGAGAGGAGAGAGATAAAGGGAAAAGAGGAGAGATAGCGAGAGAAAGAGAGACAGGCAGACAGAAGGAAAGAAAGAAAACGAGATAAAGAGAGTGAGAGAGTGAGATGAAGAGAGAGATAAAGAGAGAAAGAAAGAAGGAGAGAGAGAGAGAGAGAAACAGAGAGAAAGAGAGAGAGAAAAAAAGGTTGCCGAACCTATGAATATGAATACGGGCGTCTACTTTTGGGTGGCGCAGTGAAGTGGAGAGCGCCCAGGAATAAATATTCATGTAAAGTGACGCCATCGGAAAAGGAGAAAAGAGAACGAAGAAGAATAGAGATAGAGACAAAGGAGGATGAGGGTGGCAATGGACTACATGGACTTGGCCATTCTTCACAGTCTAGAGTGCATAGCTATGTACTTCTTTATTTCTTGGTGTTATCTTTCTCTGCTCTCTCGAGAATCTTTTACATTATCGTCTCTTTCTATTATTGTCTTTCCACGGTGTCGAGTCCCTATTGTTGACGAGGAAGGAGGCTAGAGAGAGTAGCTGACACAAATATGTACGAGAGACAGAGAGAGAGAGAGAGAAGAGAGAGAGAGGTGGGGGAGAGAGGGATAGAGAGAAATAAAGAGGGAGAGAAATAGAAAGAGTTGGCCTGCATGAAGATTTTGGCTAGACACTTCTATCACAATCTTGCTGTTTTACGCACAGGAAATGACGCCTGAGGCAGAATGGGGGTATTATCAGGTTATATCCGATAATTATCCGATACGAAACTGAGGGAGAGAAGGGAAAGAGAGAGAGAGAGAGAGAGAGAGAGAGAGAGAGAGGAGAGGGAGAGAAAGAGACAGATAGGAGACAGAGATGGAGAGTGGGAGAGTGAGAGAGAGAAAGAAATAGACCAAAGAAAAACAAAGCATGACTATGACCGTGAACCGATACGAGGTGTTTAGCATTGGCTGGTTTCACCTTAGTTCCTCAAAGCCTATCACGTTCTGTTTTGCTCTGATTCCGACCAGATCTTTCTTTCTTTCTTTCTTTCTTTCTCTCTCTCTCTCTTCCCTCTCTCTTCCCTCTCTCTCTCTCTCCCTTCTCTCTCTCATTTCTCTCATCCCATATCACTCACATTCATTCCAACAACTCAGTTGCTCGCATAATGTTACTCCTCTTCCTCTTCGCT
>CALZFC010000032.1:1950000-2067500 GCA_945643635.1 Allodiplogaster sudhausi | reverse complement strand
CCGAAAACGCGTGATCAAAACGGAAATGTGGAGATGGCGAGAGCGGGAGAGAGAGAGAGAGAGAGAGAGAAGAGAGCGAGGGTGTCAGAGCGGAAAAGGAAGAAAAGAATTGGAGCCACCACATGGGCCAACTTTCGGGAAGATAATGATACAGGAAGCGGGCTGGTGAGAAAAGAAAAAAAAATAGAGAAGAGAAAGCGGCTTCCCCGTTTTGTTTCTCTCTCTCTCTCTCTCGCTCTCTTTCGCTCTCACTTTCCCGGTCTCTCTCCCTCTCCCTCTCCCTCTCTCGCTCTCTCTCTCGTAGTCTCGCTCTCTCTAATTTCTCTCTCTCTGTCCCTCTCTTTCTCTCTTTCTCTCTCTCTCTCTCTCTCTCTCTCTCTCTCTCTGCTTCAAGTTTTCAGAAGAGAAAGTCGACTATACATGCACACTATACGATCACGAAATGGCCATGCACTTTCGAAAGTTTTTTTTCCTGGATACGGAATGTGGGCACATGTTTATGCTCTCCTTTTCTCGCTCCATTTCTTCCATATATCTCTCTCTCTCCCTCTTTCTCTCACTCTATCTCCCTCATTCTATATCGCTCTCTTTCTATCTTTCTCTCTCTTTCTTTCTCTCTCTCTCTCACCCACATCCTCTCACTCTAAATCCTTGTCTCGGTCTCAGGTCAGCACCTCTCTCTTTCTGTCTCTCTTTCTCTCTCTCTCTCTCTCTCTCTCTCTCTTTTTATCTTCTCTCTCTGTCTCTCTCAGTCTTTCTCTGTCCCTCTCTCTCTCTCTTTGTCTCTCTCTCTCTCTCTGTCCATCTTGAGACTATCGTCAGCAACCAACACTGCCTACAGCGCGCGCGGAAACAAATGAAAGGGAAATAGGTGGCAACAGCACTTGAAAGGACACCCACACACAATACACACACTTGGACATGGACGTGGGTAAAGCTTCCCGGCCTCTCTTATTCATATCTCTCTCCCCTCTTTCTTTCTCTCTCACTCTCTCTCTATTTTTCTCTCTGTCCCTTGTTCCCCCCTCTATCTCTTTCGTCCTCTCTCTCTCTCTCTCTCTCTCTCTCTCTCTCTCTCTCTTCCTTTCTCTCTCAAGAGTACTCCCGAGGACAGTCACCACAGAATTTTTCGCATGAGTGGTTCTCGAAAAAAAGATTTAAAATTCCATCTCTGCCATCTCTCTCTCCCTCCCTCTCTTTCTCTTTCTCTATCTCTATCTTTTTTCTCTCGCTCTCTCTATCATTCTTTCTCTCTCTATTTTTTTTCTCTCCTTCTCTCTCTCTCGCTCGCTCTCTTTCTCTCGCTATTTCTCTTTCTTTCTTTCTCTCTTTCACTCTCTCTCTATCTTTCTCTCTCTCTGAATGTTTCTCTCTCTCTCTCTCTCTCTCTCTTCTCTTTCTTTCCTCTTCCATGTCCTTCCGACAACAAAAGACAATCATCCATTTTCACGACAACCACATGACCGCCCGAGGCAGCATAAATGGCTCAAATAAAATAAAACACGGCCGTCTATTCCGGAAAGACACGGCAGCCGTCGTGAATATGACTCATCTTGGACATTTTTGACATTTTTAACGAGAGAGAGAGAGAGAGAGAGAGAGAGAGAGAGAGAGAAAGACAGAGAGAGAGAAAGAGAGAGAGAAAGAGAGAGAGAGAGAAAGAGAGAGATAGAGAGAGAGAGAAAAGAAATAGACAATATTGGACATTTTAAGATATTTTAAACAAGAGTAAAAAATTGCTCATCTTCGATATTTTACGGAATTTTAAACGAGAGAGAGAGAGAGAGAGAGAGAGAGAGAGAGAGAGAGAGAGAAACGTAGACATTTTCAACCAAATGAGATACCGCCAGAATTTTTGAACATATCAAACAAAATTCTATCGCCAATTACTTCGATTACAGAATATTATAACTTCTTATACAGAATATTATAACTTCTAATCACATAAAGTAAAAAAAAAATGAAAATAGAGCAAGAGAAGAAGAGAAAAGAGCTGCTCCCGAATGAGACTCGGTGTTTCTTTTTTTCTTTCTCTCTCTCTCTCACAATTAGGGAACGGAGTACGAGCCACGTGTGTTGACGAAAAGGCCATTGCCATTCCATTTTGCAGGGACAGTGAGAGGAGAGGATTAACAAGTGTGATATTAGAGAGACAAACACAAACACACACTTGCATTCTTGCAGTGCAAGATAGTGATGATCTTTTTCGTCTTTTTCTCTCCCTATCCTCCTCTTTCTTTTTCTCCTTGTCTCTCTCGCTCTCTCTCTCTCAATCTCTCTCGTTTCGTCTTCTCTCTCATAAACACCAAGTAGTACTACTGATTGTGAGGTGATACGGATGGTGAGGTGCATGATTAGGTTCACTCTCTCTCTCACTTTCCTCTTTCTCTCTCTTTCACTTTCCTCTCCCTCTTTCACTTTTCCTCTCTTTCTCAGCAGGTGATACTGAGGTGCATGTTAACGACACCGGCATTCCTTGCATGTACACAGCTTGTTGGCAGTGAGGTTAAAGAGAGATAAAGTGAGAGAGAAGGGAGAGAAACAGAGGGAGAGAAAGAGAGAGAGGAAGAGAGGGGAAAGACATGGAGAAAGAGAGAGAGAGAGAGAGAGAGCGAGATTCCGTCCTCGAAGTTGATAGTACAAAGTAGCAGTAAAGAATAACGAGGCAAATTTTTTCATGATTTGACATCATATTTTGCCAAAAACGTTATTGCAATTGTTCATGGTCAAAGATGAGAAAGCACTGGCACTCGCACAATGAGCAAAGATACCCTGAGGCGGAAATTGGATCGCTCTAGTCAACAAAACGCGTTCTTGACTTGGCATGATTCTCTCTCTCTTTCTTTCCTTCTTTCTCTTTCTCTCTCTCTTTCTCTCTCTCTCTCAGCTTCTCTCTCTCTCTTTTCTCTTTCTCCCTTTCTCTCTCTCTCTCTCTCTCTCCGCCATTCTCAATATGAACCTTGAAGATCTGTTTTGGAATGTGTTGGCCAGACACGCGGCGCATAGAAGAAGCCCCCATTGGAGACGTCTCATTGACGTTCTTCCAGTGCACAAATATGAGCTTTGAACTATATTGCATGAATCAACAACAAGGATACTTGAACGTCACAGAGAAGGAGGGAGGGAAAGAGAGAGAGAGAGAGAGAGAGTGAGAGAGAGGGAGAGAGAGAGAATGAGTGAGAAAGAGAGCGAGAGAGAAAGAGAGAGAGTGAATAAAGAGACATGAAATACATTTTTATTACCATCAGGTTCACGCCGAAACTTTTCCATACGGATAATTCGTATGTACGCACTATTGTTTTGTCGCATTTGGCATTTCTGAAATTTGTTGTTTTGTCTGAAGTAAATGTTGTCGTATGAGATTGTTAATGTCTGCTATATGATATGCAATATTCCCTGGTTCTTGATGTGAAATTAAGCCGTAAAAATATGGCTTTAATTTAAAGGGATCACAGCTGAAATATTGAGCCATAGTTCTAATAAGTAAATGTACTTTTTATGACGTGCATACGTATGTACATGACATGTTAATTAATATATGGTGGGTGGAGGGGTTATGCTAATATATTGCTGGGATTTAGGGACTCCTCATAGTAGTGTCCATCATGATGATGATGATCCTATTTCTATGAAGCTATTTTTTGCCGTACTTGACACAAGTACAATCTCATAGCATCATGGAAATATGATCATGATACATATGTAGATAATATGAGTAAGTTCATATACATACATGCATATGTATGTACATACAACTGTAAGAAGCCTTATCACGATCTATGTATATATGTAGTTCATAGAAACATGATCATTATCAATGCTATGATACATATGTATGTGCATACAACTGTAAGAAGCCTTATCACTATATATGTTTATGTATGTAGTTCGACTCCGTTTACGATTAAAAGTTGACTGATAGCCCACATACCCCCACATGCATGTCGCCTAACACTTCCTCCCAAGAAAGAGTTGGATCAAGAAGTACTAAATAAGCTTGCTTGTCACAAAACCAGTTATCGACATACTTAGAAGAAGGAAGAAGGAAGAAAAAAGTCACACCTAAGTACGAAAAATGGACAAGGTTAATGGGCTGCTACTACGTATTTTCGGCCTCTCCAAGTGAAATTGTCTTGATCAAATTTTCTCGAAACATTTTTGATCAAGACGCTTTGATCAAATTGTGTATACGACAATTTACAAATGAATCCATGCATAATTGATTCTGATTCTGATTCTGACAATGAGTGTATATAAAAATTGATGCAATATCTAGACAACAAATGTCTGTCAATTTCGTAATTTTTTTTTTACTTTTTAAAAATATTTTTTTTTAGCCACAATGCAAGCCAGCCGATGATGAATGGCATGCGATAAATCTGATGCACTCACTGGCACAGAAGAGCAGAAGGCCAAAAAAGTAGCGTGAGAGCATACTTACACATCATCAGCAGGGGAATGCTGGCTACTGATAAGGAAAGATGAGGGGAAAGGGAGGGGGAGCGGCAGGGGTTCCAGGGAACATTTCTAAGACGCATTTATATATGACGGTGCGAGCTGAAAAAAAACGCGTTTATCGAGTCTTTAATCTGTTTTGTAGAAACGTGTTAAAATGTAAATGATGTACTTTTTTCATATACTTGCTTACTTTTTATCCTCTTTTTTTGCAGGATAAAGCTAAGAACATGTTAAAAATGTCACCTGCTGAAAAAAGAGGAGATAGAGAAAAGAGAAACAAAAGAGAGAGAGAGAGAGAGAGAGAGAGAGATAGAGAGAGAGAGAGAAGGAGAGAGAAAGAGAGAGAAAGAGAGAAAGAAAGAGAGAAACAGAGAGGCGGAGAGATAGAGGAAGATGGACAAAAGGATGAAATCAAGAAATGCGAAGTAACGAAAATGGCGAGAGAATTTCATTTTTATCGACTTTTGTTGGGTTGAAAACCGCATGTTTGAAAAATAGCAATGTATTCTACATTTATCTCTTAATAACCAGCTCTTATTGATGTATTTATTAATAAATAAATAAATAATTGATTAAAACTAAATACATAATAAATCGAAAAATTAGAAAAAAAGGTATTTTATAATGTTGCTATTTATGAGAAGTTTTATTTACTCTCGACCTCTGATGATTTAGTGTTAATTCTATATATTTTATCGGCGAGGGGGGGTATGTAGATAGAAGAAATAGATATAGTAATTAAAAGTGTTCACTGAAGGAGAGCCAGCTCATTCTGCCTTTTTCGTGATCTTTTGTTTTATATTCTCACTCTAATCTCTTCAGATTCTTTTCGCTCACAGCAGAGATGATTTATCACCGTCGAGCGGCCTTAAAAGGAGACGAAGGCAGAAGACACACGGTCAAAGATCTCTCGCTATGGAAGATGTGTCTCAGATGAGAGAGAGAGAGAAAGAGAGAGAGAGAGAGAAAGAGAGAGAGAGAGGAGGGAGAAAGGGAGAAAGAAAGATTGGGAGAGAGAGAACGAAATATGCAGAGAATATGAGAGAGAGAAAGGAGAAGTTTAAAAAAACAATAGAATCAGAGAGACCGTTCCATTAGTCTCTCCCTCTCTCTCACTTTCTCTCTATCTCACTCTCTTACTTTCTCTCTCTCTCTCTTTCCCTCTCGCTCTCTCTCACTCTCTCTCTCTCTCTCTCTCTCTCTCTCTCGAAGAACTGGAGTATGTAGTCATATGTAGGTAAAAGTGAAACACTGGGTAACGCTCCTCTGTCCTTTCTGCCATTTCCTGATGAGAGCAGATAAGACGAAAACACGAACTTGGCAGGTCACAGAGAAGAAGGAGGAGAGAAAGCCACGCAAGCAACAATACAGATTCGAGGGACTTTTGAGAGGAAGATCGGGAACATGACTTGAAATGTTTCGAGAAAAATACAAGAGAGAGAGAGAGAGTGGGGAGAGAAAGAGAAAGAGAGAGATAGAGGGAGAAAGAGAGAGAGAGAGGGAGAGAGAAAGGGGAAGAGAGAGAGAGAGAAAAAGTGAAGAGAGAGAGAGTAAGATAGAGAGAGAGAAACAGAGAGAGAGAGAGAGAGAGATAACGAAACTCCTTGCTTCTGTTAAGAGTCACGGTTGAAGTGGCAATGGCTGCTGCTGCCTTTCGTAAACCATCGAATGCGAAACGTGTACCCCTTGAGGTGCTCTCCAAACTGCTTTTCATGGCCAATTTCTACCTTCTCTCTCTCTCTATCTCACTCTCTCTCTCTTTCTTTCTTCCTCTCACCCTCCCTCCCTCCCTCTCTCTCTCTCTCTACTTCAGTAACTCGTTTCAACAACCCTAGCATCTTTGCCTCTCTCTCTCTTTCTCTCTCATCCTCTCACTCTCTCTTTTTTCTCTCTCTCTGCCTCTTCCTCTCTTTCTCTCTCACTCTCTTCCACTTTCTCTAGCATCTTTGCCTCCCCTCCTCTCTCTCTCATTATATTTCTCTCCTTCTCCGTCTAACTCTCCATCTCTCTCCCCTCCCCCACAAGACTGTTCGATGTTCAATGCTGGTGTATGTTAGTCGGAAACTCTCAAGGCTCATCTTATAGTAAGTGTTGTTGTGTGGGCGAGTAGCCAATTCGGCGAAGCAAATTTAAAGCGAACTTTTGCCTTCAAGAATCGGCCTGGGGCCCGAGAGGGAAAACGAAAGTTGACAAATGGAGAATTGAAATAGTTCGATCTAGATCTATATTTGACGCAAACACCGGTTCAAACATCCCTAAGTAAGAAAGAGATGCATAAGGTCTAGGTGAACTACTTACTAATGGTTTTTGTACGAAAAAAAGAGAGAGAGAGAGAGAAAAATATTTATGCACATAAGGAAAAAGAAAAAAAAATCATACATTTTTTCTTATATTTTTCTGGAGTTGAACGGAAAGATCTCTGGATAAATTCCTGTTTATTCGTTGGCTAAAAAAATACGCACAGGGCAAAGTACACGGAAGCTAATCTTTCGATGCGATTAGCCAAAACGTGCACGTATGGAGATCGAATCTGCTCTTTTAATCTCTTCCATTATCTCTCACCGTTTCTCTCTTTTTCTCTCTCTCTCTTTCTCTCTCTCTCTCTTACTCGCTCTCTCTCTTTTCTCTCTCTCTATCTCCTTTTCCTCCCTCCCTCGTTCTCCCTCTCTCTCTCCCTCCCACTCTCTCTCCCTCTCACCCACTCTCTCCCTATCTCTCTCTTTCTCTTTCTCTTTCTCTCTCTCTCTTTCTCTGTTTTCCTCTCTCCATCTCTCATCATATTAGCCCTACTTCATCCCCCCTTTATCCATGAAACGTGTGAGTTCAATTTGCCTGAACAATGGCCATAGTGCAACTGCTTATGAATTCCTGCAAAAGAATGGTGGTATCATCTGCAACGGGATTGGTACGTAACGTGACGGAACGGAGGATTGGAATCCTCCTGTACCATCCTTTTTTTGCACCAACCCCCCCCCCCCCCAGATGGAGTTGGAATACTTGCACTTTGCGCACGGAACAGAGCAGATTTGGAGAGCAGTGTGGAGAGCGGTTGAAGGAGTCAACAGGATCAATCTGTATCTGCTCATCTACTTATGTATATGAATGTAACTTTGATATTAAGAGAGCCTGTCTGTAAGGATCAAGCAGCACTCCATGGGCGCCTGCCCCGGGGGAAAGTGTCCGATTTTGGTAACCAAAATTTTACGAGGAGTACCTACCTACCTGTATTGTAAAAGATATAATATGGTCAAATTTGATATAAAAATTTTTTTCTTGCCAGTGCATGCAAAAGTAAGGCAAAACTTTGAGTGTCCATAACTTCCTTAAAAGTTAACATTTTTATGTTTTTTTTTTCAGTTTATTTGTCATTGGAAGGCACACAAAAAAGATCTATGACGTGTTTTCTGAAAAGTTAATTTTTTATCCTTTTTAGGCATTTTTCTGTTTCAGAAATTGGTTTTCTGGATATTTAACCCATTTTACGGACAGCACTAGGGCAAGGGAATACATGACAAGAAAGAGGAGAAAAAACTACCCAGGATATGTGTTTATGAATTAAATCGAAGGATACACATTTTATGTAATTTTGACTTGAACCTCATGCACTTGCTTTTTTGCTCGGAGGGATGAAACAGTATAATTATTTTAAATGTTTTATTTTTCGGACAATGTCGATGTCGTCATATTCACCATTCAATTCTCTACAAAATAAGGTATCTATCACCGATATATGGGTTATCTTGGAACTCAAAACTGCGATTTTACATTTTTCTATGAAAATTAATTCAATGATAACTAATGAAACCCATATTTATAGTCCATAGAGGTCACCAGCTGGGGCAATTTTCCATATGATTAGACAGAGCGAAGAATTCTGCATCACATATTCAGTTTTAGTGAAATTTGGATTATATACATTTCCTTTTTTCTCTCATTAGAGATAAATTTCTAGGGTCATGCCAACGACCCATAAACTCGAAAACTCAAGGATGCACTTTTGTGCCACAAAATCATGTTATATAGTAGTTCTAGATGAGAAAAGCGAATATCAAAATTTCGAATAACCTGGTACTCTTTTTTTGTTCCCATCAATTTCCTTATCAACGTAATCATGCTACTTTCTTTTGATTTCCTGCATGAAAGGTAAGTTCTTCATGTCCTATTCAATGAATATATTTTCTAATTCTCAGCAATGTTCAAATTCAAGTTGTATTCGTGTTCAAATCACGAATCTCGCGTGTGAATTAGGAGAAAATTCGCAATGTAATAAGAAAATTAAAAATCGATATTGAAGACTTGATTAGGTAGTGAATAGAGCTGATATTCGATTTTCTCATCTAGAACTACTATGTAACATGATTTTGTGGCACAAAAGTGCATCCTTGAGTTTTCGAGTTTATGGGTCGTTGGCATGACCCTAGAAATTTATCTCTAATGAGAGAAAAAAGGAAATGAATATCCTCCAAATTTCACTAAAACTGAATATGTGATGCAGAATTCTTCGCTCTGTCTAATCATATGAAAAATTACCCCAGCTGGTGACCTCTATGGACTATAAATAAGGGTTTCATTAGTTATCATTGAATTAATTTTCATAGAAAAATGTAAAAGCGCAGTTTTGAGTTCCAAGATAACCCGTATATCGGTGATAGATACCTTATTTTGTAGAGAATTGAATGGCGAATATAACGACATCGACATTGTCCGAAAAATAAAACATTTAAAATAATTATTCTGTTTCATCCCTCCGAGCAAAAAAGCAAGTGCACGAGGTTCAAGTCAAAATTACATAAAATGTGTATCCTTCGATTTCCTTCATAAAAACATATCCTGGGTAGTTTTTTCTCCTCTTTCTTGTCATGTATTCTCTTGCCCTAGCGCTGTCCGTAAAATGGGTTAAATATACAGAAAACCAATTTCTAAAACAGAAAAATGCCTTAAAAGGATAAACAAATTAACTTTTCAGAAAACACGTCATAGACCTTTTTTGTGTGCCTTCCAATGACAAATAAACTGAAAAAAACAAAACTAAAAAATATTAACTTTTAAGGAAGTTATAGACACTCAAACTTTTGCCTTACTTTTGCATGCACTGGCAAGAAAAATTTTTTTATAACAAATTTGACCACATTATTTTTTTTACAATGCATGTGGGTACTCCTCATAAAATTTTGGTTACCAAAATCCGACACTTTCCCCCGGGGCAGGGCGACCTCGGCCCTTACGTAGAGGCTCTCTTAATCGATGACCTTCTTGCAATTCGAGCTGGCACAAACTGCAAAAAAAAAGAATTTTTTATGCCCGACCTAATATATCCTATATACCCAATAAAGACTACATGGCTAATTTGCACTGTAGTCTCGACATAATCATTAAACAGATGTGACAATTTTAGGAATTTTTATTTCGCTGTCGAAATTGCCGGAAAGATGACTGCTCCAACAAACCACCGGGCTCATTTTGTTGCGCGCACCTTGAACCATCTAACTTTATTCTGTTGAACAAAGACAACGTTTCAGTCCTTTTTCTAGTCTAAATTTATTTTGTCATGGCAGAAGGCTTCAGCAAATATGAGTCGAAAAAATGGCAAAAAATATTTGACATTTTATACTAGGCTAATCATTAATAAGAGTAAAGGAATCGTCACAACATTGAATGCTTCCTCTTATTGATGTCAATTTATACAAAATAATCTCGGCGGAGTCTAAAAATTGACGGAATGCCCAGAACGGGCACGCTCGTTATAGACGGTCAGGTCGGAAGGATCCGTCTGGAGCCAGGCGAGAAGCTCGGCTGCGTCCCGAGTCGGCGGACACTTCACGTAGCCACCAGACGACAACAGATTGAAGCGCGCTATGTCACCGTAGGGAAGCCAGCAACAGCGCTTAATTTTTAAGTAAGGGTTTCAATGGAAAAAGGCAGGTTTTTTTGCTCCCCTCCTGTAGGAGAGAAGAAGAAGAAGAAAAAGCGCGTAATATAAATATTTATATTCTTTTTATTAAACGCTATTAGGCTACTTTGAAGAATTCCCTGCTCCCTTGCTTCAACCCCGCCCGATTAGCAGAGCTATGTATGTATGTTCATAGAAATTAGAAGTTTAAACTATGAATTAAAAAAAAAGTTTACTGCAATATTTTTCTCTATTTTTTTGATCTAGAACTCAACAAAGAAAGACGCAAACAAATTGCCATGCCGGCCTGAATATTTCCCCATGAGAGACATTATATTGTTTCCAAAACATCCAACCTGTGCGAGGAGGACGCATCCCACGTCGCCCTCAGTGAAGGACCGTTTTGCAAATGTCTCCCATACGGACAGCTTCACCTTGAGAAAGGTTAGAATATATGTAAATACATACCTATATGTGTAGCATATTTATATTATAAATATATATATATATATATATATATATATATATATATAATGTATAAGTGAGGGCTTTCAATCCACAACCATCGTCTTGGAATCATCGAGTAGCGACAACTCTCGTAGATCATACCATTCTCGCGTCCCTTTTGAGAAGACCTAGATTCAGTTTTTAATTAGTATCTTCAAATGGAACGTAATGAAGTGCAAACATATTTTTTTGAAAAAAAAAAGCTAACGTTTTGAGCTGTGGTGGGAAGTGAGAGAGAGAGAAACGAGGAAAGAGAAAGAGAGAGAGAGAGTGTGTGTTTGTGAGAAAAGAGAGAGAGAGAGAGAGAGAGAGCAAGAGAGAGAGAGAGAGAGAGAGAGAGAAAGAGAGAGAGAGAGAGTTCTGGCCTTCTTGAGTGGTCCCACGGTTGCGATGACAGCCTTGACGTCACAGATATCGTGCTCCTCGAGCTGGAGTGCTTCCGCAAGCTTGAGCGGCGGCATGGGCAAGAAATGGCACCGAAACTTCCATAAAAACGAACGAACATGTTCTTTTACCATCTATCTATTCATTTCTTCTAATCCACACATACATATGTGTGTATATTTAATCATTCATACTATTTGTCCACGGGCAAAGCTTCTTATATGTAACTATCATTATGGATCAACATGGGGAATGGGCTTGGTATCTCTCTCACTCTCTCTCTCATACACACACACATATATGTACATACTTTCTCTATCGCGTGCGCCCTATTCTCTCACAACCGTCTTGAAAACCATTATCAGATGGAAGCTTCCATGATGAGTCAGCCGGTCTGACATGAGCTATAGTCAGAGTAATAGGAGAATGGAAAGATAACGAGAGAGAGAGAGAGAGAAAGAGAAAAGAGGGAGAGAGAGAGAGAGCAGAGAATTCTGCTATAAGCCGTAATCGCCTGGCGTCAGTTGTCATCATGGAGAAGCATCCTCACCGATAAGACATGTAAATATGAACATTTGAGAGGGAAAAAGGAACCATTTGCTCATTTTTTAAAGCTATGTACGATGAAAATTAGTGCCGGCATACGTTCCTTTGAAGCAAGCACCTCTGTAACAACGAAGAGGATCGGAGCGAGAAAAGGTAAGTTGAAATGAAATACAGAAGGAGAGAAAGAAAGGCAGAGAGGGTGAGCGAGAGTGAGAGAGAGATAGGAAGAAAGAGAGAAAGAAGGAGAGAGAAAGAAGAAGAGAGAGATCGGAACAGAGACAGGAAAAGCTTTTTGATTCCCATGTTCTCTAGGTCATGTGACAGTAAGACAGTAAGACGGCCTATTTTTTTTATTTCACGTGATTATTGAGTGGTAGAAAGTGGCTTCTTGCGAAATATTGATGCCTACAAGTGTTCTAAAAGAAAAAGCATATGATGTGCTTATAATGCAATTATACCGAGCGAGATCATATATAGGAATATAAAAGAAGAAGTTATTTTTTCGTCGGATACTTTCTTTAAGACTCTAATGCAATACCCTAATAAATTGCTGGATTGATGGCTGACACATCCAAAAAAAAACTTTAATAAAAATATCTTTATGTTTTAACTTGAAATTTTTCGGAAAATATGTAAACCGTTGATTGATTGATGAATCGTGTAGGCATTATTTGTATAGAATGAAAAATTTCACACTAGCTTTGCAAATGGAAAAGTATCCCTCTATTTTCATATTATTGTATAACTTCTCTAATGTAAGAAAGAGACCCTGTCAGCATCGGTGCTCGCTTGGGGTTGCTCCTTTTTATTTCGATTGCATAACGCTATACCGCCGTGATTAAATTACTTTTCGAAATTAAATTTTTTTCTGTTTCAAACGATAATGAAGAGGCAGAGATGAATAAAAAAAACATTAGAGGACGAATCAAATGGCGTACAATCAACGTTGTACTTTGTGGTATACTTTGTTTGAAAATATGAATCATGAAAGAAAGTTAATTTCCTTCGCACAATAAGCGCAGTATGGAAAAATACACTAACCATAAGCGTTTCGTTTCTTCCTGTTGTAATCTCTTGTCTTCGTCAGAAAAGGAAAGATTACAAGGTTTTCTCGCTCTCACCAAACTGGCCTCTCACACAAGCGCCAGATAGCGTACGGCGAGACGCTTCTTGCTGTATCTCTCACGATTCCTCTTGGACTCTGTTATATCTCTCGCCAAACTCTCTCGCTGGTCGTACTCCTTTCTCAATCCTTCTTCCTTATCCTCACTCCTCTTCCGAACACCGCCCCGGAATCTGAAAGGAGGGGGACAGAGGGAACGACGAACAGCCGTAGAGATCGCGATGCGGGAACAACAGAGAAGAGCACGTATAACACTTTATTCACGGGTAGGAGGGTTTATATTGGGATGGAAGATGTAGTCCTTGCGGACATGGGATGTCCATCGTTCTCATTACAAGATCCTCCTTGCAAGACCCAATCAAAATTGGCAACAATATACATACCTGCACTCTTCATAATGTTTTATATGGGCGAATGAACAAGGAAGAGGAAGCGTTTAATTGGTTGTGATGAGCACTTCTTACTTCACTTACATATATATATATATATATATATATATATATATATATATATATATATATATATATAAGTGCAGTCACTTCTCTTTAGCATGCTTACTTCTCCTTATCAAAACAGTTCTCTTGCAGACATCTTGAGCTTTTATTAGAATTAAGAACTTCTCATCAAAAGTGTGCCATTTAAAAAAATAGAATATAGCCAATGATTGCTTTCAGATTTTTTCGTGCTATCGATGATTTCCTATACTTGCATACCATCAACAGTTACTGATAACACTTTTATAAGTACATATACAGTAACTGATATAAATTTTACTGACAATTGTATTCGTGTTTCTCTATATCAGCTGCTGTTTTGCTCTTCGGTAAACAAGCTGTTCAAGCTTGGTCTTGAATTGATATGCCTAATATGGAGTGCTCAGCCTTTCTTGTCACAGTCACAATACTCTCGAAAGTATGCTGCGGCGAAAAATACTTATACATACATATTTTCTCCTGAAAAAAAAAAAACCAAAAAACCAAAATTAAACCAAACACATAAAATTTTTCTCCCTTATTCACCCTTTTCAATCGATCGTGTTTGACATCACATTCTCATATGAAATTGTACACATTTCCCTACCCTTGGCAGAAGAAAATTATTTGGCATTCTTGCTGCATGCGGATATTTGCACACACACAAGAATGCCGCCCATCGACTGCACCCCTCTCGTCTCTCTTTCTCTCTCGTCTCTCGTCTTCTCTCTTTCTCTCTCTCCCTCTCTCGTCTCTCGTCCCCTCTCTCTCTCTCTCTTTCTCTCTCTCTCTCTCTCTCTCTCTCTCTCTTTCTCTCTCTCCCTGCAGGATCTCTTTTCTGCCTGATCGCACACCCCAATAGTAGTCTGAGGAGCATCTGATGCTTTACTAACCTACGGACATATTACGTAACGATTTTCATCAATTTATTCGCCAATGTCCGTGAAAAATTGCAAGGCAAATGAAAAATTGCTACTAGGCAAAATCGCCCTATTGACAACGAGAGGAAGCGGCATTACTACATCCAATTGTTTTTTTTTTAGAATTTTTTTTGTTCTACATAACACTTTTCGCGTTTTTGTGCACGCTGTAGATATTTTGATTAATTATAAAAATAATTTTAAAAAGAAATAAAATTAATCATTCTCGATATCGACGATTCTGGAGTCATATACACTCCCAGTGTCCGCGCAATGAATCAGTCGTAAAAACGAGATGAAACAACCGCGAGGCATCCAACCGATTCTTCAATCCGGACAAGATCCGAACGAATTTGGAACTACATATGTTAACTCCTCCTACTCGTTTGCGCTGGTATAAGAATCTTTCTCTTCTTGTTTCTTTTTATATTTTAAATGAAAATATTCTTTTAATTATAAAAAGAAACATTACCCTCTTCGCTTGCAGCTAAAAGAACTGGTTATTGCCAAGCACGAGTCTGAGCATTTTTGGGCGCTGACATTGCTTTATGCGGCTCCTTTCTCCGGAGAAGTTAATTAGCATCTCTTTGTGTTTATTATTCTCTGCTCTGAAGATTTGAATTATGGTTGGATTGAAAGTTTCCATTGCATCACAAATATTCGAGTTACCCGTTCAATTTATAAAGTAGTCTCACCCACGGAAATACGTTTTCATGCATTAACACAATGTATTTTATCAGTCATATTTAAATTGCATATGATACTATTTGGAAATACTATTACGTAGGTATGTTAGTTGGCTTTGCGTTAAAAAAAGAGGGTTAGAAAATGGTTTGACTGGGTTGCTTCAGCTGTAGAAAGTGTACAGAAAGTCGCACGAGTTGAAGAAAACCGCGCTCATGGTCCCAGAGGCCACCCGCCGACTCGCGCTTCGCCGCGGAAGCGGCGAATTATTCTGACTATTGTAACTCACCTAAAATAAATAAATGCCCAAGTGCACAAAACTACAATGAAATATTTTTTAAAAAAATTCCATTTGTAGTTTTGTTCATAATAAAATTTGAAATGATCACATTTCGTAGCTGGCCAACTTCATGATCGGCCCTTGCAATTCCACTCGGCAAGGTATTTTAGAGATTGAATGTTTCCTAGATTTCAAAAGGATAGCAAAAATGTCTCACATCAGTCTTCTTATTGTTTGATTATATTGGAAAATCAGCAAGAAAACATACCAATTCCTCCTTTTCTTGCTCGGAAACGACTGAAATTGCGTGGACGAAATTCTGCAAAGAACATATTAAAATCGGTTTTAAAGGAGGTCCGTGGCGAATATATAGTGTATTGTATTTTTCGCATTATTTGGTCAGGTTAAGCTAGAAAATTCGATTTCAAGTGTCCCGAAGTCACAAAAACCTCAATGCCCTGAGGAAATTAACACTGTTTTCTACTTTGAATTCGGGTATATTTTATTTTCCCGCCATTTTCAAAAAATTTTGGCAAAGCAACACTGTGGCCGACGGGGCCTGTCGAATCCTGCACTTAAAATTTATATATATGGGGCGCGCAACCTATATTGGAAGGCTTTTGCTTAACACGAGCGCACAGCTACCATTTGTTCTAGCCACTAGTTTCTGTGGAGAGAGGCAAGGGGCAGTAGCACCATTTCTGTGGATTCTTCACACCGTACTTTTTACCAATCTGTCAGGGACTTCGTTGTAGGAGTTTTTATGACCTCCTTTAAGGGTGTCAACGCACTATTTCTCTGTAAATTTTTTATTTGTCAAAATAATTATGATATGAAATAATAAACATCTGCCCTCAACTTAATTTTCCAGGAATTTCCTGATGATTTTGCTTTTATGTTTTCATTGTCAGAAGTTTTAGTTGAATTTGACTTTAGGAACAGAGAAGCTAAACACAAGCGGAGAAGAACAGAGAGGAATGGAAGATGAATGTAAGCAATTTCGTCGCATTCTTCGTTTTCTCCAACCATCTTATCTCCTGTATTTCAACAACTCTGACTGATCAAACCTTTTCTGTTCTTCCTACAATAAAACAACCTTTGTTTTGTCGTCAAAATCTCCCTAAAATAATTTTATGAACTTTTCGGTATAACCATTTTACAGCATATATATATATATATATATGCGCAAATTTAGATGTGTGTATTTGTAGTATTTCCTTCAGAAACCACATAGGCAGTCCTGGGATTACAATTTAAAAAAAAAGAAAGAGGTTGCTCATCTTATTATGTTATATCTATGTAGGTTCTTTTCCTCTTTTTTATTTTGAAAATTAGATTGATAAGTGTGGTCATTTCAGGTGATGGGACGAGAAGAAGAATCTGTGACGCCTTGCATTCAAATTCCAATGAGACATTGCTTATTGTAATGGATGAAGAAGATGAGTCTCTTTGCGCCTTTCGATGATACCTCTTTGCTACATGCTCACACTTCTTCATTCCAATTCAATCATGCACAATGTAAACAAATAAATATATAAAAAAATTAATTAATAATCTGTGTGATGGTTTTTTAATTCAGTAGATTGAACTGTGTTGAAAATTGAAGGTGAAACGCATTCATTCAGAATATTGTCTTATTTTATTGGAAAATGATGAATTCTTGTCTGCACAGTACATACTTTGCTTTTTTCCAAGATTGGTCCAGAATCTCGAGTGCAAAAATACACGTATGCCAACCGGTGAAAAGCGACTAAGCCTTCTCCGTGATTTGCATAATAATTGATTTCGAATTTGGAATTTGCCATTGACAAACATTGTTGTTGTCTATATGATGGACAACGAAAAACCAGGAAAAGAGTGCTGTTGTTAAAGGCCTTCAGACCTGCTGTCGTTGAGAGGTCGACCGATATCCTATCAAAACAACATCGCTAAAAGTAATGTTGCGGAGAAGTGAACAAAGCAAAGTGGGATTTTCTGACCAGAGAACAGAAAACTGAAGTAGAAATGAAACGCGAGATAATTTATTATGCTTAAGATTGTCGATTTTATTTATCTTTCTTAACTTTAACAAAAAAAGGAATCCAATGGCCGTGTTTATTTCTTTTAGCTAAAATAAAAAATTTTTCTTGCTGTCTGACAGCACATAACGACAATGAGCATGCATAACTCGCCTTCTTTCTCACAACGAAGTCAATGAACATTTTAAAATTATCACTTTTGAATCTATATATTCTATAAAACTTATGTTAGTTTCAAAACTTACCATCGATCTGATTTAATAATTACGTAACAACATATGTACATACAGAGCCTCCGTTTTCCCCAATTTATGACTCCTTCCTGCCCTTTTATGGCACATGAACGATTGGATGATAAGGCTCTCAGGGGAGCCTTACTGAGAGATAAGAGGCGAAGAAGCTCGTTAATTGGCAAGAAAGTAGCTGCCTTTTCTTTATTTATTCATATATTTATTTATTCATTTATTTATGTACAGAGTCACATGATGTGTCAACAATTGGAAAACTCAGAAAGAACATAGAAGGAAAATAGACAGAATATCCAGGACATTATTTTTGAAAACAAGTGGGCGGGAGAAAAATATTCTTCTACTGTTTCTAACATGGCGAGGGCGTGGCTGCCATGATAAGAGACAGCCGAAGCCAGTAGCCTCCCCCCTTCTTGCTATACTTTCTAAGCCTCCCATTAGATTTCTTCACAGCATTTCAAGTGATTCATTCATTATATTTATCTTTTTCCATGTTTTTGATTCTCGGTCTTAATAATTTTTATTATTTCTATCATGCAACTGTTATCATCAAATATTTCTGGCGTAATAAATTATTATTCCATTGTCTTGTCTTCCGGTCATGAAGATGAAGACTCTGCTGCTCCTCATGCTTCTGCTACCCTGCGCAGTGTCGGATGGAGGCAAGCGATCTGGCATTCATTCATTGTGCTCCTTTAATGTCAATGGGAATCTTTCTTGCTGCAGGTGTTAACCAGACTACCGAATCTCCTCTTCCGTCTACCGGTACGTTTCAGTCGGTCACAGTTCAGTTGTACATACATATCAATTATGAAAATCTTTCTCCTTCTTTTTTTCAGGAACAGAAGCCACTTCTCTCCAGACGCAATCGGAAGCCGCCCAATCAGGTGTGCATCACGTTGAAGAAGTGGTGATGAAAGAGAGTGATGGTGATAAGAGCATCAATATCATTCTAAACGTTGCAGTGGAAACTGGTCGCCGGTAGCGAGAGCAGCCCAACAACATCACCACCTGCTGCTGCAACGTCTACAAAGGGAACCGTGTGAGGGAACTACGACCGCAGGTCCCAGAACTCCCTTAATCGTATCATTTAGTCATTTTCTTTTTTTGCTTAACCATAAGCTTAGCTTATTGTTAGAGCCACGAGCAAAATAGCAACAATACATTGAGAGCTCCTAAAAGATAAAATACTAGTGTATTCTTTTCACTCAAAAAACAACGTTGTAATCACAAGTGCTATCCTCCTTCAAGCATAGCTTAAAATGGTGTGTTTTCAGTCCCCTCACTCATCCAGAGGCAGGTTGAGAGAGGGGACTGCGGACATTGTAAATTAATGTTATATGTATATTGCTGACAATAAGGTGTCCGATTTCATGTGGCGAACGCTCCAGCTACCGTTCTTCTTCTTTTTTTTGTTTTAATCAGGAAGGATGACTGAAATGTGTCTAGTAAAATGTTCTTTTAAGATAGACACTCCTCATTCTTATTCTTAGAGCCGTCAGGCACAACTGCTGCTACCACTGCAGGCGGACAATCGAGTGGCACAATGTCGACTGGAACAAGTCTTATTTCTTATTTTAGTTTTTTTTATTCAATTTAAAAGAATTTTATGAATGTGCTTCCTGGAAAGCAACAGATTAATTGGAAGACTAAAGATTGAATATGTATACATACATATGTACATATGTATGTTAGGTGGAACAGGCTCGCCGACTGAGGAGCCTTCTTCCGCGCCAGCCGAACCAACAACTGGCGAACCGGCAGCGCATGCTGGTTCAATAT
Source organism: Allodiplogaster sudhausi (assembly GCA_945643635.1). Classification (NCBI taxonomy): domain Eukaryota; kingdom Metazoa; phylum Nematoda; class Chromadorea; order Rhabditida; family Diplogasteridae; genus Allodiplogaster; species Allodiplogaster sudhausi. The sequence continues at coordinate 2,048,187 of CALZFC010000032.1, read as the reverse complement.
ACATGTCAACATTATTTTTCCAGAACATGAATATGTATGTTCTTGAGCACGGCTATGTAACTCGACTTTTATCTCCAACTCTCTCCATCTGCGTTCTCTTTCTCCCCCTCTCGCTTTCTCTCTCTATCTCTCTCTTTCTCCCTCTCTCTCTCTTTCTCTCTTCTTTCTCTCTCCTCTCTCTCGCTTTGCCTAGTTCTATCTATTACTTCCCTTACGTTATCTCATAACATATCTCGTGTTCTCTCTCGGAAGAACACATTTGTTTCTTACAGGATTTGACCTCAGCTGTCATGGCGAGATCTGCACTTATGAGATGTCGCTGCCCGGTCTGGACATGGAGAAGTATACGGAATACAAAGACGCTCTCGACAAAGACCTCGTAAGGCTTTCAATTCTTACATTCTGCTTTATGGGGGCCTGCTTATACAGCACTGCCCTACGACCCAGGTGGCCCACATCGAGTGCCTCTGAAGGGCTCCGGCCACTATTGTAATAACATGTTATTGTAATTAATTGTTGATGGCTGATTGGTAGTGTGCCAAGAGTTGGAGGCAGAGTGCCATAGTTCGAATCCAGCAGTGATCAAATGCGTGATACTCAGGCCGAAGCAGAGATGTTTGCCTCGACCATCATTCCGACCCTCGACTCCCAGGTGGAGAAGGAACTCACGTATCTCGATGGCGAAATTGACTTTCTCAATGAGACCGTCGCCAACATATCAAGGTAGTAGTTTCGATAATTGCTCGATTGGATGAAAGGCGATAGATAGAAGGAAGCTTATTGTTAGGTTGGGTCCTGAACGGATAATGAGGATACGGTAGTATCCCCTGACAGGCGAAGGAGAGAATGAAGACTATTTTAGCCTTGTAAACGACATCGACAACAGCATCATGAATATTAAATTGAACTTCCAAACCATCGACAACAATGTCTACCTCGCGACGGTGTCTTGGCAGAAGCTGAATGAGACGATGCGCAACACGTGCTACTACAAGCAATGCTCAGCAAGTGAGTGCGGCTCTGGCTGGCTCTTTCTGGCACTTTCTGGCTCATTATGACCGTTTTCTGACAAATTCGTCACCTTTTTGTTTCCAATGAGTCTGATAGTGCATATATGTATTTGGCTTTGAGAAAAACAAAATAAAATTATGTTTTTTTTCAGAAGTGACGACGCCAGCGCCGAGTCAGTATTAATCTCTATATATTTTATTATAAAATTAATTTAAATAAAAGATGATGACATCTGAAAAGAATTAATTAATTTATTTATTCATCGTTCATGAAATAAGAAGGTATTTCAATGTGGCAGCTTTAAAATAGGATAATATGAAAGGTAAATATTAAAAATAGATAAATGAAATGGTAGAAGGCTATTGATGAAAAAATTTAAAGTAAGAGAGCAGTTTCAACGAACACGACACTGTCCTTAGTACATGTCTTACAAAGTGCAACCTTTCGAACAAGTTGAAGCAGCCCACAGAACGTGAGAGTGAGGTGTTGCAACTTGAACGATGATCCATTGATGATGAGAAGATATGGCAATGTTTGTTGCTTCAGCAACTACAACACCGACGACAACAGTAACCACCACTTTTCCGTGTCACGACGGTACCAATGGTACTTGCCAAAGAGGAGGAACGTGCTCCAAAAAGCTTTATCCGCTTTGCGACTGCCCTGGCAACCCTGACGGAACTGTAATGAACTGCGCGAGCAGTTAGTTCTCACAATGATTTCTACTCACCGAGACCATTCGAACGGTACTTAGCACATTTGATAACCTCGGCGGAAGTCAATAGAAGAAGAAGAAAAACAAGAGAGAATCTTCGAATTGTATCCTTTAGGGGTTGCTCAGAGACTTTCGCATCATTTACACGTTCAGGTATCTGCCAATGGACGAATCAGAAGTATTCAACAGGAGTATTCGAATCACCGCTTTCTTTCAACGATAGTTCCTCCGACGAGCAAGACCCGCAGTGCAAGTGGACCATTCCGGTGGACTTTAAAAACCACACACTTCAGGTTTACTCTCCTTATTATTACATAGATGAATTCAAAAGCTATATTACTAAATTCGGCGAGGAAAGTATTATTTTTGATCATATATGACGCTGCCAACTAAAAAATCCGCGTTTTTTGAGTTTTGACGTGTTTTGTTTAGATTTTTGCAGCGTCTGCAAAAATATACATGTACTAAACTGAATATTTTTTTGTTCAACTTTATTCGCGTACAAACGTGAGCAAATAAAAATGCGCATAAATATACGCGCACAAACGTTCACAGAAAATATTCTGAAATATGAGCACGAATATACGCGTACAATAGTGTGCAAAAAAATTGAGCAGGAAAATACGTGTACATAAATGCTCAAGAATTTTGGACAGGAAAGTACGCGTAGAAAAGTGCTCAGTATTTTTGAGCAAAAAAGTACACGTAGAAAAGTGCTCAGAAGTTTTGAGCAAAAAAGGACGCGTACAAAAGTGCTCAGTATTTTTGCACAAAAAAGTACGCGTACAAAAGTGCTCAAAATTTCTTTGCAAAAAAGGACGCGTATAAAATTGCTCAAATTTTTTTGGCAAAAAAACCCAGATGAGATTCAATGAGCTGGAATGAATAATGCCGTCAAAAAGAATACTTCGAAAATGAAATAAAATTCACAGGAGTGAAAACAAAAACAATTGAAAATGATTTAAATTCACAAGAATAGGAACAGAAGCACCTGACAATGCTTTAAATACGTAGGAAATTATCAAAAAAGGCCAAAACTAGTACAGGACACCAAGTCAATTAAACCATTACTTTGCATTGATCATGACAGATGCCGACGCGTTTTCTTTGTCTCCTGATCCACTTTCTGAGTCCATGTCCATATCGAACTCGTCTTCTTCTTCATTCCGCGTGTCTTCAAGATGGTTGAGATATGCCTCCTCAAATGGCGGAACTTCCTTTGCAACAATTGCGATCGTCTCAGAAGCAGGAATGAGCGGAAGACATTCTAAAATTTTATTTTAAAATTGTTATCTTTGCAAGTGAACGGCAAATTCCTTATGGGATCTGAACCTAAGTTATAGAACATACTCTTGAAGACGTCGACCGAGCCTGAGTATGCCACCTCAGGACTTCGATTTTCAGAGTTCTCAGCTTCTCCATTGCTCTCTCGCAGCAACCTCAGCGCATGCGACATTTCTTCCTAAACATTTCAAATGATACTGATATAAACGAATTAAAAAAAGTAAAAGCAAAATATGGAATAAATTATGCAACTCACAGCGCTTAAGATGTCTTCTCGAATATCAGCAACGCGAGCTATGTCACTCAAGCTCAGTGGACTTCCGCCTACCTTCACAAGTAGATGAACATCGACTGCCAGCGTCTCGAAGATTGAATCTACAGACAACTATTTTAAATTCGAATGCGACGACAACTTTAATTAGAGTAATTTCATCGCAATAACGGTGAACTATGAACAAAAAATAACACCTTTTGATCTGCGAGGCAATTTGATCACGAAGCGATGGGGAAGAGCGAGCCGAAGCTTCGTCTCGAGCAATCTCTTGAAGCTTCTCTCTGGTTGCCCCACAAATATAATGACACACGCTCGCCGCTTCAGAGTTTTCTCGAGGAATGAACTGTCACCCTGAAAAAGGAAGGGCACGTGTGCTACAAGTTTTCGTCTTTTAACAAAACACAACAAAAAGATGTAATAAGATTTGGACAAACTTTTTCCAACCAAGTTTTGTCATAATTTACTATTTAACAAAAAAATATGTACCGAATCTGAGATCATTAGAAAGTGAGGTGCTTCATCGGAGTTGCTTATCGTGATGAATTTCGCTCTCTTGTGAGTAATCCTCTTCAGAAGGCGCTGCCGAATCTCATCAGGCTTCAGTGGTTGTCGCCTTGGAACACGGAGAATTTTCCTAAATTGTAAATATCTGGTGTGGCCGAACTGAAATACCTGTTGAGAGTTGCTTAAATACCAGTTAAATTAGTTGATCGAATTAGATGTAAAAAAAAATAATCATGCAATTCTTACTGTAGCGCTTGATATAAAGCGACATTTGCCTGCAGACCGTGCAAAATTCGAACCGCAGTCACACGTTCAACATCGCGCTCTAAGAGCACTTGCAAGGCGGACGGAACAACACGAATTAAATCCTGAAAGTTGGTAACAACAACTCAACAATTGATAATCTTGATAAGATTCAATTGGAAGCAGAACTGCATACCCTATGAAACTGCATCGGAGTGAGCTTGCCGGCCGCGAGGGAAGAGAGAAGTCCTTTGACGCGCTCTCTATTCTTCGAATATTTGTCGATCACTAGCTTCCATAGGCGGACAGTGTTCACTTGATCCAACCACCTCGCCTAAATTTAATTGTTTTCATAAGCATGTACATTTAACAAAAGCACTTTCACATGCAATAGAATTGGCGCACGAATATAGTATAAAAAAAACATAAACAGATTCTTATTCCTACAGTATCCATATTTTACTATTCTTTTAACGAATAAACTCATTGTGAGGTTTTTGCTAATTGTAAGTTATGCCCATCACCACTGTTTCCACTATTCATTTCCAAGAGACGAAAAACTAGAATTACTCACCGAGACATCTTGCACAATCGTCCATGCATCGTGGTCCAGAGCAGCTAGACAGACTATCGGTGATGTGGGGTATGTTTCCTCGTTCAGAAGGAGATGAACCTAAAAGTTACGCCAGTTCTTGAAATCAAACAAATAATTTTATATATATATAGAACCAAAAAATATGAGAAATAAAAAGCACCATGTCTCCCAGTCGGTTCTTTGAAATGGCAACTCCGCTAGAATCGTCCAAGCCGAGCATCGATATCAACTTACGGGCATGAGTTGCCTGATCAAAGTGATTTTTTAGTCTATTATTATGATATCCAAACATTACCACTAAGCTTTAGTTGAGCAATGCGGTATTCATAATACTTTTTCTTTGTTCGAAATATACGAAACAATTGCTTAATCATATATGCCAAACAATGCTTATGGTGTCTAAGCACACGAACCTTTTCAATTACGGTATAAGGCAGTCTTGTATCTTCTGAAGAAACAGTCATCAGAGCGGCCGCTTGTCGAGAAAGTTGCTCGTTCTGGCACTTGAGCTAAAAGTTAAGAAGATGTTAACAGAATTATGGTATCTACAAGGTGTAAGGTAAAACATGCAATTAATTCAGCAATTTGGAAAGGAATGTAAAAAGTTGCTGACTTTGCCAGAAAAGAAAGGTGGCTTGTTCAGCTGCTGGCACTCCTCATTCAGCTGCACAAGCGCACGTATTCTGTGCTGACCGTTCAATACAACGTACCTAAAAGTTGTTTTAAGTCCGCGTATCAAATCGCAATAACAAAGAATTAAATAAAGAAAAAAGGAATGAACATATTAGTAGCATAGTCAATGCGTTCCGGAAAATTATATCAACAAAACATACCTTCCATTCTCAAGAGTTACTGTTGGTCTGCAAGAGCAGATAAGCATGCAGCCTGAGGTGAACAACTCCTTCATCATGTTGACATGCGTCTGCTTAACACTTCGAAGGACACCGATGATGTTGAGTTCATCGAGGGACAACTGAGCAAGAAGGTTATAAACCTTCTCTTAGTAAAAGAGATAGCTTTCATAAAAATAAAAAGATTTGAAGAGCTATTCGTGATCATCGCAGATTTATAACAAACGTATTGAAGAGCGGCTACATCAGTATAAGTACTTTGATTCGATTTCAAAACAATGTTCAACTTCATGTCATTGTCACTTGATTTGATTGCAAATTTCAAACTTCAACAAATTCTCTGCCGGCTCGTCTCCATTCTTCGATTTTGGCAGCAGCATCTTCACTACGGATAGCAGCATTCGCCACCTTTTCTGCTAATGGCCTCTTCCGACGGTGAATTTGTATATCCTGAAAATTGAACGACTTTAAGCAAAGGGCAAAGGTAATAGTGCATTAATCTTAGACATAATAAACTTCTGCATGATATATCAAATAAAAACCACTTGCACACAATTTGGTAGGAGCTTTTTCGTTGCACTAACAAGGCAAAAACAGTAAAAATTCAAATTCAAAATGAAAAGAAAACCTTTGCAGCTTTGCCAGAGTTCGGGTTCGTAAGAACAGAGGTCGCCTGACGTACAACAGCAGGTCGTGCATCTTCGTTGCTGCCCTGCGACTCTGATTCGATCTAAGCATCAACCAATTGCAATAGAATTTTTATGGTATGACCTATTCCAACTAAACTCAAAGTGCTTAAACATCTGTAGGAATATTCTCTCAAGAAGTTGTTAAGGTAAAATTCAGAGAAAAAAAACACACACATCCGAAAGCTCGCTGCGACGCCTTCTCTTATGACCTCTCTGTTCGGGAGATCTCGAGCTCTGAGAGTCCGGTACGATCTCGACTAAACTCATCTCTGAAAGAATACAAATCACAGTCAAAAGAAAACGAAATGAATGTGAACCAAGTAAAAAGAAGAATAATCATTAAAAATGAATTTATAGTGTACTCAAATGTCTACTGTCCTTCGTGAATAGAACGTACTCTGAATTGAAGTGAACTCTGTTACAAACTGTACTGCAAATCTTAAATTAAACCTGCGCCAGAAGTTTTCATCCTGCTTGTATTTTTTATAGTTTGTTGTTCGTTGTTAGATGCAATATTGTTAAATATTCCTTTTCTAGCCGATAGCTCGTTAAATGGAGCTATCCGCACTGAGCACAATACTGGAGAAGGGCAAGGCGTACCAAGAAAGCTTCGACGATCCTGCTGATTCAGACCTCGCGCTGATACACGACCGCTGTTGCGTCAAGTACTGCTCAGCTTATTTATCAAGGTTGGCAGTCGTTATGATCCAATGCAACCGCTGCCTAACAGACTTTGTTGAAATTTGAGATGATGGACGGAGATTTGAAGTTATGTAATTATATTTTTAGTCATACAGTTCGTCGTAAATAATACTAGTTGTTTGACAAGAAATTTCACGTGCTTGCTATTTTAGATTAGACGTCAACTCAACTAGGGCGTTGCTTTATGATTCTACCTTTGGGAAGAAAGGACGTCAGAAGATTGATGCGATCAGGCTTTTGGTAAAACATTTTTATCATTATTGTGTCCAAGGCTACTCCTGCAGCGGATGTCAAACATAAATGCTGGAGATAATTCTGGAGAAATTAAAGCGGTTTGCTTTATTTAGACATTGAGCTTTGCTGCTAGAGACGGCGACGACGTTCTATTCGGCGCCAAAGTTAATGGCAAGGACGTGTGCCAAATGTTGTTTTGCAAGCTTGTCAACATTACTTTAGGAAGGTGGGGATTTTTTATCAGGTGAAACAGATATCTTCTTATTCTTTAGCCTGCAAGTGCTTTTCACTATGAGAAATGGTGTTCATTTAAATGCAATTAGGCACGTGTTTCATTATAGTATAGCTTAACGACTCCAATAGTAAGACTGCATTTTCTCTAGGCTGGGGAAGTGGCTTGACGAACTGAAGAATTCGTTTTCAAGTAGCATTCATGTAGCAGATGGATCGGCACGACCTTGCTCTGCAACTGTTCAATCCTGTGCTAATGTTATGAATGCAGTGCGTGAGCATGGTCAACAGCACCCATGCTCTGGAACTATGTTGCCTGCGGGTGTCACGAAGAGGTGGCGCATTATTTTACTGTTTAAAATTTTAAGTGTATTTCGATGATTTCATTTACCAGACTTCACACTTTAGTTCCTTAATTGTATCTTCGTTAGTAACGCTTCGCTTTTCCAACTTTGTCAAACTTACTGGCTCGAAACTGCGCTTCCGGAAGGTTCACGTACAACCTTTCTTGTTTTATATGAGCTGGTGTTTCGCTGAGAAAATAATGAAATGGGAAATGTAAAATAAAACGCGATTTTACAGGCTGACAACCACTTAAGATGTCAAGTGTGTTTGTCGCTCGCCGATATTATTAGACGAAAAACGGGGAATACGAGAGAAGAGGCAGTGCAACTGAGGAAGAGCCACTTCGCATCAGTATTGTATGTTTTTATATACTCATGTATCAAATTCTCCTTGTTTATTAACTTTTTCATACTAGGATCATTATTTGAACTTAACAGACCCCGCGAATCTAGAAATGAAGTTGTAGGCTACGAAGGCGCTTAAATGTTTTTTATTAGGAAGGAGCGCCTTGCTCTGGAAACAGCTGATCAACTTTCTCGTGCTGTGCCAGCCGAATTACTGGTGCTGAGGATAGACGGAATGGGAAAACACTCAACCAAAGTTTGGCAAATATTATACTGAAAAATTATTATGTAAGAATGCTTCAGTTGCCTGCAATGATCCAACGACCAAAAAGCATAGGAGATGTTTCGAGGCAGAATGTCGATGTTTATGGAGTGCAGTTGTCCCGACTTGGTGAGATTCATATGTTCCTGGTAGTTGTCTATTAGCAATCAAGTTGTCTTAGGCTAAGACGGACATAAGTTCTTCAATGTTGCGATGCTGAATATTTTCGAGGCCTACAACGGTGGCTCGCAGCAAGCCTGTTCTTATATTCTGCACTGCCTAAATGAAGTCGGTTATCTATTTTTCATAAATATTTTTAGAGTACGTTGGATAGAACTCTTTTTTAATATTTAACATCTTATTTTGCTCAGGTTGAAGTGATTCCTCGCCGCATATATATCTTGGCTGACAATGCAGCGATGATCAAGTCGAAGGTGATGCACGCGTTTTATGGCTGGCTCATTCTCCAATTGGCAATCGATGAGGTGAGTTTACAACTTGTTTAACAGTAGAAAGTATGGAAACTTATATTTTAAATATATGGCTCTGCTGCTATTAACAACCTTGACTCACGGGTTAACGATATGAATCTTTAGCGAGATATAGTATTCTGATTTCCGGTTGAACGATATTATAAGTCACAGATCACCGCAGTTCACCTGCCCGTCGGCCACACGCATTGTGAGGTAGATGCGTTTTTCGGCTCGATTGTGAAACGTCTCCGGCGCCGAAACGCCCTCACTCCACACGGTTTCATTTGCTGCTATAGACTTTCTAAATGTCTTCAACTGAATATGTGCAGTTGTTCACAAGTTTATTTCTATGGCATATGTATCTTCCTCATGTAATTTTTTTATAGAGCTCGCGGCGGTAATCACAAGTATAGGGAACACGCGTGCGATCGCGATGCCTACTTAGTATGACTTCTCGATCCTGGCTGAGGATACTGTAGAGTATAGCAACAGAAGCAAGCAACGCTACTTCAGGTTCTTCAAGAAGGATGGAGGTAGTCATTCTTAAATGGCATATTAATTTCAAATATCATTTTCAAAAATGATGCAAGAAAATCGCATGCCTTATTGACAGTAACGAATGTATTTTCTTGGCAGAAATTCGATTCACCTTTGACTCGGTGATACCTGCTGAATTTATGATGCCGACTGAGGAAGCTGAAGCGCGTGTTTCATTGCCACTATTCAAGGTGGGTGGTTAGATTTGATTATTTCAAACAGCTTATACTATCGTGAGCAGATTAAATTAAATTAAATCTATTTTTAGTCTGGATCTGAGCAGGCAGTGCGAGACTTGCTCCCTCCTCAGCTGTTCCCTGATGTCGGCAAGTCAGAAGCAGCAGCCGAGATGCTTCTGAAGGTCTGCAGCTCGTATCTCAACGATGAACAACGTCGGGAGATCGCCCAGATTCCAACTCAGCTTAGCAACACGCGGCTTGGTCAATTTTGGTACCTTGATTTTGAAAGGAGCCTTCAAAACTATCTTAAATTTTATCGCGAAGTTTGTTTCTTTTGTTGAACAGCGGGAATTGGCATATTGGGATTCCCATTTTGGGAACATATACTTCAGCAAGTAAATTCATTTTAGTGCCGCTGTCAGAGCTCCTTGAAGAAGTCTCATCGAAGTGCTGTCAGAATCACCACAATGCGCTTCCTCCAGATGCTGACGATGTTCATGCTTTTATAAAGAGCATGGGATACAAGGCCAGCGCCCCCTATGCAAAGATGGCACCTCTACGTGCTGTATCTGAAAGAGATGATGAGATGTAAGCCTATCAGTAAATTCTTTGTGTTTTTTTTTATTTTTTCTTAAAAATGAGCATTATTGTACACCTAGATTCCAGCTTTAAAAAATTTTTGTGCTAAAATTTTGTACACGTGGTTTTGTGCGCAAAATTTTTTAGTCGTTTTATACGCGTACTTTTTGTGCAAAAATTTTTGAGCACTTTTGAACACGTGGTTTTGTGCGCAAAAATTCTGAGCACTTTTATACACGTATTTTTTTGCTCAAAAAGTTTGCACATTTTTATACGCGTATTTTTTGTGCAAAAATACTGAGCACTTTTGTACGCGTCCTTTTTTGCTCAAAAACTTGTAGCACTTTTGTACATGTACTTTCGTGCTCATATTTTCTGCACATTTTTGTACGCGTATATTTTTGCCTACTTTTATGGTCTGTTTTTGAGCTCTTTTATACACGTACTTTTGTGCTCATATTTCGCTAGAATTTCTGCATACTTTTATACGCGTATAAAGTTGATCAAAAAACTGCAATTTAATACATGTATATTTTTGCAGACACTGCAAAAATCCCACAAAACACGTCAAAACTCAAAAAACGCGGATTTTTTAGTTGGCACCGTCATATATTATATAAAGGTTAACATTTTTTGGAAGACTTTAGGTTGAAGCCAACCCGGCAATAAAAGTGATCCTGCAACCCGGGGCAGAGCTCAAAGTCACAATTGGATCGTCTAAGCTAGCGTTAGAAGCCGCTTCATTGAAAATAAACAGCGTGTATCAAACTATGACCGTTGTTGATCATACTATTTATATTTTACATCATCTATGCCCATAATTAATTTATTGACCTTGCATATATTTCAGTCTGACAAGCTGCACAAATGCAAAGATTCTCAACAGTTTTCTGAAGCGTGCAAACGAAAACTCTCCTGCTATATTTACACTGTCTATGAGTGGCAAACCGAACGAGACCTTCTTCCAGTTCGTACTTTTCTACCAAAACAACACTTCCGCTGATTTCTTCTGAACTTGAATCCTGAATGCAGTTCGGAATAAAATTGTTCGAAATGCATTCTTGTAAAAACACTGCGCGTGGATGTCAACGAAATATTTCCCAAGTGTTAGAAATAAATGATAAAAATGCGATCCTAGTGCATTAATTCTTTTTTTGCATTCTCTCTGGAAGCTGAACAGACGGGAAGGCACGAATATCGAAAGCCACGAGGCTGAATAGCAGCTATGTTAGCGATTTCGAAGCTGTTCAATAATATAAGAAAACGATACTTGTTGTAACGTCAAAATCAAAGAATGCTTCTGTTTCTAGAAAAAAAATACAAATCTTATGTGAATGAAAAAAATCCAGTGGCAGGAAGGCAAAAGAAATGATAGCCGAGCACTTTTAACAAATATATCTCAAAGTGTGGAAATAGTATTCTGTTTGTGAAAAAGAGAGAGAGAGAGAGAGAGAGAGAGAGAGAGAGAAGAGGCGAGGGAAGGAGCAAAGTGAGTGAAACGACCAGAGTCCGCTTTATATACTAATGGCTTGATTAGCTAAACTCACGCAATCGAGTCATGCACATCATCTATTATACATATGTATTTTTGCAAGCATTCCAGGGGCATTTTGCTCTAGCTATATTTTCTATCTTCTGGCTTCAATTTCCTGTTTTGCCTGGATTACTTGAAACTATGGGCTAAGATTGGGATTAAGATTTTATTAAGTAAATAAGATTGTTTTAATTATATCTAATTAAATTACATCGCTCACCGTTCGGAATTTTTTTGTGGTTGCAGAGTTTATTTTTTTTTATTTATCTTTCAGCTAGCGACAGACAATTTAGCAGCAGGGAATTTCCCCCGAAAGTTTCTATTATTTTGTTGTCGGGAAAAAACCGCCTGGCGAAAAAAAAATTTGCTATTCACAACTTACTATTTAGATTGTTAATTAGCATTAACTTTAGAAATTCTTGCAGCCTTTTCATTTTAAATTCGCAGTCGCAGCAGACGTAAAAGCAAAAAGCGTGCACATATTTTTAACTTACAATTATTTGAAAAAGAATTAATTAATTGATTACATATGGTTTTTAATCAACGTTATCACTTTTTGCTGTACAGACCAACTATCGAAATAAATAAATTGGGACTTTTGAATCAAAAACCCAAATTCCACCATTCGAAATGTATCACACAACAGTTGGAATTTCCCTAGATTACTTATATTATTTTTCTATCGGAAAAAATCGCCTGGTGAGCAAAAATTAACTTTGTTAGTGAACTTATCGAGAACAATTATTAAATAAAATATCTGGAAGTAAATTAAAAACAAAGAAAGAAATGTCCTTAAAATGGGCTCACGGTCAGAAAAAGGATATTGCTTAACGGTTCGTTGAAAATTTCGTAGTTATTTTTTAAATGCAAAAAATATATTTTTGAAAAAAAATACTCTTTACATTTTCAACTCGGATGAGGTGCCCGTGACAGACTTGCAAGAACGACCGATGACGCTTTTTGAACGAGAATGCTCTTCGTGGCGAGAATGCTCTGCCATCGCGAAGCCTCAAGTCATTTTCATAAGATAGAGAGTAGAGAGAGAGAGCGAGAGTGAGGAGAGATAGGGAGAGAGAGAACGAGAGAGAGAGAGAACGAGAGAGAGAGAGAGAGCGAGAGAGAGAATGAGAGAGAGAGAGAACGAGAGAGAGAGAGTGAGAGAGGGAACGAGAGCAGAGAGAGAACGCGCGCGAGAGAGAGGGGGGGGGGAGAGAGAACAGCTACAACGAATTACATACATACATATTATGATGTAGAATCCTCTGCTCTGCTAGAAACATTTAGAAAGGCCAGAAACTGGAAGTACAAATAAAAAACTCCATTTAGTGAACATCAACAAATAATTCATTTCCTAAATAACAAGCACTGAAATACTTGCGAAGACTGATAATACGTGTATGATTTGACACTAAAAAACAACTGAGGCGATTATGGATTCGAAACAACTATTCATGTAAGCGCAAACATTAATACTTTTAAAAACATGAAAAAATCTAAGTAAGCACAAAGTAAAAAAGAACCGATTATCTTGCAGAAATAGGCTGGAAGCACACAGAGAAGAAAATTACCGCTCTGGTAACAATTACGCGGAACAATTTGTTAACAAATCGCCACGGAGCAATATTGTTTCGCCCCGCGAACTTTTAGTTGTTCCGTTTAAAAGTTACCAGCGCGGTAACAAGTGAATGGGGCAATATGTTCCCACCCATGAAACATAAAAGTTCGTTTGTGCTCGACCCGGCCAGGCAGTACGCTCGCTTTATCGATTAATTTTTCTGTTTTTTTTTTTCGTCTGCATGTTCCAATTCAGAATTTAGGCTGGAATGTCATTGAAATGTTGCAAGTTTGACAAGTATTAAATCCTTTTTAATTGAGTCAATTCAATAACAAGAAAACAAAGTAAAACAAACAGAAATTCAAAATCAACGATGTCAACGAGAAATAAATTTCCGCAACATGCAACGAAAAATTAACTCTTAAAAGAAGAAATGCGATTCGAAGGGAAGGAATAATGGTATTCTATAGATTTCCTTCAACTATCAATACTATTTTCAATCTCATAAACATGAAGGGTTGACAATCATGAAGATAACAATGGCTCGTAATGACGAGAAATGAAAAAGCAATTAAGGGCTGCTACGTGGGATTACTTCCGCTTATCTTGCGGAAAAGTCTGGCCGCCTCTCAAGGATGTCCACGCCGGCGAGGCGTGCAAGCAGAGTATCGATCCGAATGGCGACGATGTTGTCCGAGTTCGGCCGCAGTCTCCGCTCGATGATGGAGAGATAGACTGGCGCTCACTGGCCGCCCGCGGCACTCGCGTCCAGCCAGCTCACGACCGTGTCCACTACAATTAGATGCACATTTTCTCCATCTTGCAGGACTTAACAATTGGTGTGAATATCAAGGTAAACTTTCTAATGGTAGGTACATAATGGTAGGTTTTTTCCTTTCTATTATATAAAAATAAGAAAGAAAGTTGATAAATCTAAGAATGAACCTCTCATCAACGGAAGGTGCTCTCTCGAGGGTGGCAGGGACACTGGAGAAGGCGGCAACGGCAGTCAGCAGGTTCAGCAAGTTCAGGAGAGACTCGACATGGGAGAAGTACGCTGGGTCGACACCGAAAAGAGCCTGCAAGAAGTTGCCACTCTACTTGCCAATATTTTCATCTACCTTCACCTTCTTGCTGCCTCATTCGTTTGAATAGCAATAACATTTCATTGGAATAAAATGAAGCATTAGAACTATTTTTTAATGAGAAACAAGAAATGACGTTGTAGATACGGTAGAGGGAGCAGCTGGCGATGCTGTCCTCTTCGATCTCGTTGCTTGGCGCAGGGAAGTCGTCGAGCTGGGCAGCGAAGTCATCAGTGTCACAGAGCAGCACGCACTCGCTCATGTGTTACCTGCAGAAGTAAATCGTGTCCATTGTAATCCTTTCTCTTTGATTGGTTAAGTCAGAAAAGTAAAATATTGCCAGAAAACGTAAATTCCGTGACAAAAGTAAGAAGCAAAAGATTAAAAATTATTGAAATCAATTCCAAATAATCTGAAGAAAAAGAATTCACAAACCGTCGTACACTCTTCTTCCTAATCTGCGCGGGTCTCTCCTCTCCGCCACTCTCACGGAGATGCCAGCAACGCACGCGACGTGAGCGGCGACGCGAACGACACTTCGCAGCTGACAAAAACAGAAGAAACATAAGGTAGATGGCCTTTTTGATCCAAACTAAGTGTAAGTCATGTGATTGCTGTTATTTTAGATGATTTACTGCTCATGTTTCCTGTTAACTTGTATTCTCCATCTTAAATAACACAAATGACATGGTTTACTAGTAGTTTGGAGCCAAGTATACATACAGTAACCCAAGAAAATGACGAAGCTAAAAAAAATAAGTAGAAAAAGACTGAATAGTATCGAAAGAACGAAAGAAAGAAAAAAAGAAAGCTAACTGAATGCTTGCAAATGAAGAGAAAAAGAGGGCATAGTCTGAGTAGGGATGATAGCAACATGAAAGATAAGGAACTTGACGCGACTACCATACTCAGTTCAAAAAGCCTGCCTAACCTGGAGTGACTCTCTTCGCAGGGTCAGCCAGGCGAACTCCAAAGGCTTCCGGC
This sequence comes from Allodiplogaster sudhausi, assembly GCA_945643635.1. NCBI lineage: Eukaryota > Metazoa > Nematoda > Chromadorea > Rhabditida > Diplogasteridae > Allodiplogaster > Allodiplogaster sudhausi. The sequence continues at coordinate 2,032,977 of CALZFC010000032.1, read as the reverse complement.
AGCCTCCTGTCAGTTACTGAGGGGGGAATCCGGAGAGTGAACTCGCACTCGGAACTGCCTGTACGCTGATGCGAGATAAGAAACCATCAAGAAATCGATAAACAAAATTACAATCGGCTCGCCTCCGCTAAGCGAATTATTTAGCATACATTTCTTTTTTTAAACCAGAGCTCCCCATGGTCTAAAATCCCCCTATGCACGGTTTGGGGTCGATTATAACATAATGTTTATTATTGCCCCTCCCAACAAGAATAGCACCCTATGAAATAACGTTTGGTCAAAATCAAACCTGTGACTACGGGCAGATGACGACGCTGAACAGCTCCCGCCGACGCTGCTCGGCACCTTTCTTGTGGGACAACGAAACCTATCTGAAAGTAAAAGATAAATGCTCTGATTCATATTAAATGCGCTAGAAAACCAAGTAAGTAAGAAAAACACTTCAAGAACTACTTAAAATGCTCCATTTGAAAAAGATGTATAGAAAACCAACCAGAAACAAGCTGCTTGGCGGCCGTCTTGAATGCGAGCGTCGACAACGTCTTGCTAAACTTCGTCCGTTTGCTTCTCTCGAGACGACGAAAACTGAATGAAAGCGAAACAAAAAATTTGCAAAACAAACGTTAATTTGACATGTAAAACTAATGCAAGCAAAAATGAATTCCCAAAAAATCATGCTACTGCATGTTTGACCATATTTCTGCGCTATTGAACTAGAGTTCGAAATTTAGATTCACCGGACTTTTTAAAAAAATCGGAACAATGGTAACTTTTCAAAGTTCGAGCACCGTTTGGAACTAATTGTTACATGGGTGGAAACATGTGTCCCGCGAACTTTTAATGTCCGAACTTTTTTCGGAACAATTGCGACCGAACTTACAAAGTCCGAACTTTTCTTCTCTGTGTGAGGCTGCGGTAGATCAACTTGCCATGACTGTCGCATAAGAATTTTATTGTCAAGAGAGATCGTAAACAGCCTAGATTGTGATGAGGAAGTGCAAAGATCACACGAAGACAAAACCTGAACCAAGAGGCATCAGTGCTGAGGGTGACTACATTCATGTGAGAAGAGGCCAAGAGAGAGAGGGGAAAGAGAGAGGGGAAGAGAAGAAGCTCATCCTCTATTGCTTTGGACGAGTACTCAATGAAATTTGAGCAACGCAACGAAAGAAATATGTAGAATAATAGTACGGTCACCCACGAGGCAGGATGGTAAACACAGGAAATTTAATTAGCGAGTAAAAAATTGTATAAATCAATACAGAAGAGTGTTCAGCAATCGTCCAAAACCAAAATAGGTAATTTAATGTGGTCATCTTCTTGCCTCACTTTCCAATATGAAACGGTAGGCAATCGCGCTCAGATTTGGATGAAGATTTTATTAAGTAAATAAGATGTTTTAATTAGATATTTATAACGATCGCTACCAACGTGGGATAACATTAAATTACATCGCTCACCGGTCGGTATTTTTCAGTGGTTGCAGAGTGAAATTTACTTTCATTATATTCCCATCTCCAGACTACTCATCGTCAGCAGTGGGAGGTTGCGAATACTGCTTATATGATTTTGCTTGCTGGGAAAAATCGCCTGGTGAGAAAAAACTTCCTATTCACAACTTACTATTGAGATTGTTAGTTAGCATTAAGTTAAGAAACTCTTGCAGTCATTTCAATTAAATTTACAGTCGCAGCAGATGGAAAATGCAAAGAGCGTGCACATTTTTTTAGTTATAATTTTTTTATTATTATTTGAAAATTAATCAATTAACTGAATACTGACGGTATTTAATCAAATTAGGGAACTACAAAAAAAAAAAATTCTTTTCCTAAATAGCATGCACTGACGTGAAATACTTGCCAAGACTGATATTACGCTTATGATTTGACACTAAAAAAAACTGAAGCGATTATGGATTCGAAACAACTATTCATGTAAGCGCAAACATTAATACTTTTAAAAACATGAATAAAACCGTTAGCACAAAGTAAAAAAAAGAACAGATTATCTCGCAGAAATAGGCTGGAAGGCTACGGTAGAGCAACTTGCCGTAACTGTCCCATAAGAATTTTATTGTCAAGAGAGATGGGAAGCAGCAAAGATAGCGATGAGGAAATGCCAAGATCACACGAAGACAAAACCTGAACCAAGAATCATCAGTGCTGAGGGTGACTACATTCATGTGAGAAGAGGCCTAGAGAGAGAGAGGGGAAGAGAAGAAGCTCATCTCCTAGTGCTTTGGAAGAGTATTCAATGAAATTTGAGCAACGAAAGAAATATGTAGAAGAATAGTACGGTCTCCTACGAGGCGAGAGAGTAAACTCGAAAAATTTATTTATCGAGTGAAAAAATCGTTTAAATCAATGCAGAAGAGTGTTCAGCAATCGTCCAAATCCAAAATAGGTAATTTAATGTTGTCATCTTCTTGCCTCACTTTACTGTTTTGATAGCATTATTTGATTGCGCACAGATTAGGATGAAGATTTTATTAAGTAAATATGATGTTTTAATTAGATATTTCTAACGATCTATACCAACGTGGGATTACATTGAATTACATCGCTCACCGGTCGGTATCTTTCAGTGGTTGCAGAGTGAAATTAACTTTCATTATACTTTTTAGGAGTGCGTGAAATGAGGAGAAACTATCGAGAACAAGAAATTTTTCTGTTTTACTTATTTCTGGGTATCTCTTTGGTCTCTTTGGCAGATCACCGATTGCGAATAAGAGTTTCTTAAGCTGTTCGGGAGGTAATGCAAACCACCGCGCTGAAGGTTTGTTCACTTCGTTTGACTGAAAAGTATTGCTGTCTTCTCATCTTAAATTCACAGATTGAAATAGAATTTTTTTGGAAATTATTAATTGTTATTTTTTAAATGTTTTCATAAATTTATCGAAATATTAAAATCTTTTTGTAAACACCTTCGGGATAATCCTGCCAATCATCACAAGCGCCTCCATTGAAAAAGAGACCGTGTTTATATGAATGTGACCGATTTTCTCTTTTTCTGAAAGAGGGAGAGAGAGAGAGAGAGAGTGAGAGGGAGAGACGCGTGACAGTGGGAAGGAAAGAAAATAAAGATAAGGACAATGAGGGAGAAAGACAGAGAGGAACAGAGGGACAGAGAAATAGAGAGACGAATGGAGATGTTTTTCGGATCCCACAACAGCAATATCAACGGCAATGGAGCGAAAGAGAACTAGAAAAACAGGTCAGGATGCGCGTGAAGGCCTGCGCTACGAGGACTTCGTGGCGAGAAGGCTCTGCCATCGCAAAGCCCCAAGTCAAGAGGAGAGAGCGACAGTGAGGAGAGAGAGAGGATAAAGACAGGGTTGAGAGAATGAGAGAGAACAAGAGAGAGATAGAGAAAGAGAGAGAGAAAGACGGTAAACCAAGTCTGGCCTTATGGAGGTATCTTACATCGGGAGAGAACAACTACAACGATACTCTTGCAATATGGAACTACTGCCGACAGCTTATATTATTTTGTTGTCGGGAAAAAACCGCGTGGCGAGAAAGAACTTCCTATTCACAAGTGAGTTTGTTAGTTAGCATTAACTTAAAGAACTCTTGCAGACTTTACATATTAAATTCGCAGTCGCACACATTTTGTTATTTATAAATTTTTTAATTATTATTTGAAAATGAACTAATTAATTGATTACAGACGGTATTTATTCAACTTTGGCACCTTTTGGGTTACAGACCAACTATCGAAATAAATATATTCATAGCGAACGAGAAAAGAGTTAAATAAGTATTAATTACGTGTGATCAGAATACTACTACCAGGCATACTTTCTACGATAGAGGGAGAGCATTTCTCTCGCTCTCACTTCGCATTAACCCTTAATTTTTTGTGTAATTATTCTATATTACTTGTCTTAGTTAATCCTGATGAGAGCTGGATTTACAGTAATTTTGAAAGAAAATGTTAAAATAAAAGGTTCGTCTAAGTACCTCATTTGAAGGAAATAGAGAAGAAATCACATACGAAAAAAAATCGAGCGAAAAGCACCAAATTTGGAACAAAAAAAGGGGAGAAATGATCATTTGAGAAAAACAAAAAGACAAAAAAAAACACTATCAGATAAAATTGGAGAGGCGGGAAAATAAAATATTGGCGAATTCAAAGCAGACAATACTGTTAATTTCCCCAAGGCTGAGAAGTTTTTGTACTTCGGGACACTTGCAATCGAAGTTTCTAACTCAACTTGACCAAATAACAAGACACTATTTATTCGCCTTAGATCTCCTTTAAACTCGGATGAGGTACTCGGGACCCACTCTTCTAACAAGAACGACTGAAGACACTTTATAAACGAGATTCTTGAAGGTGAAGGAAATGCAAGCTCAGGGCAATATTTTTTTTATTTTATTTTAGCCACTAATTATGTAATAATTATATCTTTAAACAATATGTATATAATTTATATCGTACGAGCCCTATATGTAACTTTTTTGCATGCAATTATTTTTTTATTGTTAATTAAAGTAACCTCAATCTGCGCATTCCTACGCTTCTTAGCAGTAGGCAATTTCTGCAGACTGCTTATATTATTTTGCTGTCTGAAAAAAACCGCCTGGTGAGAAAAAAAAACTTTCTATTGACAGCTTCCATTGACTGTTAGTTAGCTAATCGAGTACATTTATTGAATAAAATATCTGGAATTAAATTAAAAAGAAAAAAAAGAAATGTACTTAAAAATGGGCTCATGGTTAGACAAAGGATAAAGGTCAGAGCAATTTTTTTATTTTAGCCACTAATTATAGTATAAAAATATCTTTAAAAAAAAATAGAGAGGGCGGGAGAGGGAGATCAACAGATGCAGAGACAGAGTGAGGAGGAGAGAGAGAAGGAAGTTGTTGGGAGGGAGAGAGAGAAACCTCGAGAACAAGAGATGCGAGAAAGAAAAAGAGCATACGGCACTTTTTCGTTGGCCTTACTTTTTTACATATTAAACAAATTTATTGCTGCCAAATAGCATATTAATTTCCATATATTAACTCCATACTAAAATGCATGAATGTGCAACTTTTGCCTAGTTGACGTTTCAAAGGCCTCTACAGCTTTCATATTTTTGGCAATAAGAGTGATACCACCGCTGGGAAGATCACTGACTGAGACTCAGTGTTTCATAAGCAATTCGGAAGGAAGTGCAAACCACCGCGGTCAAGGTTTCTTTACTACGTATGACTGAAAAGTATTGCTGTCTTCTCATCTTAAATTCAGAGATGGAAAAAAAGCGTTCACAAAATTTTTCGGAAAGTATTGATCTTTTTTTAAATTTATTTCTCATCAATTTATCGAAATATAAAAAAATCTTTCTTGTAGACACCTTCGGGATAATCCTCCCGATCGCCACAAGCGCCTTCATTGAAAAAGCGATCTTAGAGAGAGAGAGCGGGGAAAGAGAGAGAAAGAGAACAACTACAACGACTTACATGCATATTATGATGTAGAATCCTCTCCTCTGGAATAAACCTTTAAAAAAGACAGAAGCCGGAAGTACAAATTAAAAAAAAACACCATTTATTGAACTACAACAAAAAATTCCTTTCTTAAATAAAAAGCACTGAAATACTTGCCTACACAGACAATACGATTACAATTTGACAATAAGAAGCACTTGACAATGAGACAATTAGAGAGACAATACCACTATTCAAGCTAGCGCTAACATTATTACTTAAAAGAATTATAAATAATACCAAATAAGATCAAAGTTAGAAGAAAAGGACAAGGTTTCTTTCGCACAAATTATCTCGCAGAAATATAGCAGAAGGGAGTAGCGGAGCAACTTGCCGTGACTTTCCATCAAGACATTTGATTGTAAAGAGAGATAGGAAGCGGCATTAGAAGACATGCGATAATGTAATACAGAGAACTCGCGAAGACGATAAAAAAAAATTAAAGCGAGCTCGGGAACTCGGCAGAGACGCGGCCTGTTAGGGTAAATAAAGAACATGAGAAAGGTATTCTGGAATATTCATAGTTCAAAAAAGGCGGCACGATCAAACGAGTATTCATGCCTAATCCGCGAAGAGAATGTCCACGATTCGATCCGTTGATTCGGCGACGCTCAGTGATGGCCCCGGAACGCCGAAGCCGAATCTCGTATGAACAGCCGCGAAGGCCTCCGGCTTCAGGAGACTCAGGATCTGATGAGACGTTAATATTTTCTTGTTTTTTTTAAATAATAAATTTTTTCTGCATGTTGTAAACTAACTCACAAGCTTAATAATTTAAGAAAAAAATCGCCTTAAAAAATCGCTAAATGTTGCGCGAATTCGCACTGCAGAAAAGAAGGACCATCCAAACTTTGCTGAAGGACATCCAAGCCAGAGAGGCTGGAGCGATACGGAACATCTCCATTCGTTGAAAACCCCGGTGTTCCTAAAAAAAAATTATTTCTTACTATCTGATACATGTATTTATGTATAGAGAAAATAGGATATATAGTAAGCAATTTACAACTGTCAAGACGAGAAAACGACACGACAATTGACAATACGCAGCGGAAATGACGTGGATCACATACCTAAAATAAAAATAAAATAAAGCAATAAAAATCAAATATAGAAAAAAACCCGTTGAATATTAAATATGTAAAAAAACTTATTAAAAATTCCAGACCATTTCGTTTAGATGATAACCAGTAAAACCATATCGATTCAAGGCCAATAAAAAAAAACAAATTTATGACTGTAAAGGAACATGAAACTCAAGCGTAATCTTCATAAATCTGTTTACCTGACTGTTGTGGTTGCGTCTTTCGCACTTGCGTATCAGGCAAAGAGGCGCGAATTCCAAGATTTAGTTTGTTCTAACGGCTGACTGACCACGGCAGCTCAAAGACGAGCTGCCATCTGGATGACGCAATGTCGAGTCGCCAAACGGATCTCGTGTCGATGAGATCACCGACGATGCGTCCGCCGATCACGAACAGCCACTTGTTCGCGACGACCACTGGCGAAGCCTCTGTGCGTGGCGCGGGAAAACCGTGGATCTACATACAAATACGAGGTATTTTCTGTCCTCCAATCCCGAGAGATGGAACTGGCACCGAGACGGCTTACAAGCTGTGGGCTTCGGCCATGCTGAAACAGTACCTATGGCTGACCTCGGCACGGGGGGTGGAAGGGTCAAAAGGTATATCATGAGTGCGTACAAGGGTAACAAGTCGATCCTGGGGGGTACAAGAGTCAAAAAGGTCCAGGTCTAGGAGGACAAGAGTTAAATAAAAGTCCATCCCGAGGGGGTATGTAAACAAAATCACTTTCATTAAAAGTATTTTTCTCCGAACAATTACGAGCAGTCACCATTCATATATTAGGATGAGCTACACAGTTTCTTTTTAATTATAAAAAAATTTGTTTTGTCCAATCCCAAAAATAAATAAGGGCCAAAATAAATAATTACCGTATTCACTGTCGCCAATACAGTGCTATGAATCTGAGAGATTCGAGGCGGAAGACCGAATTGAGAGGCTCTTAGATTGGAAACGTTTGAATGCCACTCACATTTTCAATAAACAACTAATTAAGGAGAAAAAGAAAAAAAACGATTATTTAAGACAATAATTAATTAATATAAAATGCACGTAATAATTTTTTATATCGTTAAATCATAGTACCCTTCGCGAAAATTGGAATTGAGTTTCGTGAGCTCTCCAAGGTTGAGTAGGAAGAAGAATTCGCCATGGCGGGCAGGTTGGTCATCGTATTCCATCTGTAATTTGTCAATGGCATTTTATATTTCACATCTTCCCCGTAATTTTTTTCCTTTCGCACAGTCATTTGCGAGGACTGAATGTGTGTGCCGTTACATGTTTCCAAAAAAGGTATGATTGGTCATAATATTTTTAGTCAATAATAATAATGAAACAAAAATGGGAGTTGACCTTACACTTAATATTGGACGGAAATTGTATAAAGAGTCGAAGTTCTCAAGACGAGCATCTGGCGACCGAACATTACCTTCAAATGAAGTCATATAATATAATAATATATATGTATATTTATATAATGGTATCGATTCATCCAGATTATAAAAACAAGAATAAACAGACCGAAAGAAGCGCGCGCGCAGATGCAGTGGTTAATCAGATTTCTCACGGGATGGACATCGGAGGCAGCATACTGCATCAACCTGGGCAAATTATTTTTTTTTTTTAAATACGAACAAATAATCATTTTTCTTTAGAAATCAAACAGTATATGCAGTATATGTAGTTCTTAACTAAATAAAAATAATACAGACAAACCGAGAAGAGACGAGATGGATAAACACATTGGTGCCCCAGTCGGGGCTGAGCATGGCGACGTTGCCGTAGACGATTAGCGATTCAGGAACGCCCCGAGCGCCCTCTAATGACAATTTTCGGCCAATGACAGACACTTTAGAGAGAGAGAGAGAAGAGAGAGAGAGAGAACGAAGGGAGAGATCTTTCGGATCGAACAAGAACAACGGCGAAGGAGCGAAAGAAACATAGAACGACAAACCCCTAAGGATGCGCGTGAAGGCCTGCGCTACAGGATCCTGGTGGCGGTGAGCCTCTTCCATCGTGATGCCATAAGACATTTTCTTAAGGGAGAGACGGGTGATGTGAGAGAGGAGAGAGAGAGAGGAGAGAAAGAGAGGGGGAAGAGACAGAGAACAACTACAAACGATTTGCATATGTATGTACATATGTTATTATGTAGAATATACATTTGATTGGGAAAAAACCTTGAGAAAAGGCAGAAACCGGAAGTGAAAAAAAAATCCATTTATTGAACGACAGCAACAACAATTTATTTATTTTTCCTTAAATAAGAAGCACTAAAGTACTTGCCAACAACTGATAATACGACTATCATTTGACAATAAAAAACAACTGATGGTGAGGCAAATAGAGATTCGATACCTCTATTCATTTTAGCACAAACATCATTAAAAGAAACATCAATAATACCAATAAAAGACTACATTTAAAGGAAAGGTTAGAGTTTCGTACGCACAGATTTTCTCGCTGAAATAGAGCAGAAGGCAGAGACAGAGCAACTTGCCTTGACAGCGAGACAAGAAATTTTCTCGTCGGGATAGATCAAAAAAGTAGATATCGAGATATGTGAATGCAAAGATTACACGATGACAAAACATGAACCAAGAAGCATCACTGATGAGGGCGACAACATTCTCGCATGAGAAGTGAACAAAGAGAGAGCGGAAAGAGAAGGAGCTCATCTCGTAGTGGCTTGAACAATGAATGAGATATCTCCTGATCGGTTTCCGATATCTGACAATGGCATCGCTAATATAAATGCATATTGATGCATACACATGTACTGTAGTCATGTTTTTTCGGCGAGATTGCATATAATCCGTGAGAAAGCGAAAGGGAAAAGTCAATACTGATATCATGAGGAGTGGAAGAGGACGAAAGAGTAGACGAGCGAGAAAGAAAGAAACAAGGACTTAAAATCAGTCGAATGGTTACAACTTGTCTACACTCAAAAACACTGAAAATTCAACAAGTCCAAACGGCTGAGAGGCGGCAAGATCAAAAGAGAATTCATGCCTAATTCGGATAGAGAATGCCCATGATGCGATTCGTTGCCTCGGCGACGTTGACCGACGGCCCGGGAACGCCAAAGCCAAACCTCGCGTGGGCAGCCGCGAGGGCCTCTGGCTTCAGGAGACTCAGCATCTGATGAGACTTATTATATTATTTAAAAAAGGTTTTTCTGCATGTTGTAAACTAATTCACAAGCTTAATAATTAAATAAGAAAAATAAAATAAAATTTCCCCTCAAAATTCGCTGCGGAAAGGAATGCGCATCCAAACCTTGCTGAAGGACATCCACGCCAGAGAGGGCACCGTGATACGGAACGTCTCCATTCGGCGATGACCCTGCGGGCCCTTTAAACATTATATATTTATTAATTAACTGACTTCTTTATAAACTTAATTCCCATTGTTTGTGATGCCTCAATTGCAGCTGAAACGATTTTCACCATATTTGCTTCTTTAAAATACTTTAGCATTGTACACTGTAAAAAGGTTTTCTTTTAAATTTAAATAATAATAAAAAAATGAATAGGAAGTTGTACAGTCGTTAAGACGAGAAGACGACCCGACAATTGGCAGTACGCAGCGCAAACGGCATGGAACAGATTTCTAAAAAAAGATAAATAATTTAAAAAAAAACAAATGAAAATACCTTTTACACATTTTCGACCATTTCTTTGACATGCATAACGGAAAAAAACCTTCAAACTTCAATTCAATGTTAATAAGAATAAAATACCGACTTGAAAGGAGTAAACAATTCAAGTTTGAATTCGCGCCTTTTTGACCGAATCTATGAGTGTAAATAAAATGCGGCTGACGGCAGCTGAAAGACGCGCTGCCATCTGGATGACGCAATGTCGAGTCGCCAAACGGGACAGAAGCCGGCGCACACGAATCCGCCCATCACGAACAGCCACTTGTTGGCGACGACCACTGGACAAGGTAGCGCGAGCGCCGCCGGAAAGCCGTGGATCTACAACGGAGGTTCTCTCAAGGATGACCGAGCCCTTGTAGAGTGGCGGGCGCAGGCCCGGGCCAATATTTGGCCATCCGTGGGTTCTCTTTCTATTCCTCTTCCATCCCTGCAGATTACACGGAGAATGCCCACACACAAGCTACTACTGCTAGTCTGCACAGGCCAAGTTTGTGTTACTTTTTCAAGCTGTAACTGGCTTGTTTTCTTTGCATTGTTTTGACAATAGCGATAAGGAAATAATTTTAGCAATTCACTTTCTTCAGGAGGTTCTCCGATTTATGCATCTGGAAAGAGCACAGCTACGTTTCATTTATTTGGATCAGGAATAAGAATTGCTGACCGGGTCCGGAAGTGTCGGCCACATGTCGAATCTCTCCCGGTCGATATCGAAAATGTGCAGAGTATCGAAGGGTATGTCAACCCACGCGAGTTCCTTAAAAGTAGGAAACACGAAATTAAATTTGTCTAATAATATTCTTCAAAACAACTTGTACAATTAATAAATATAAACACATAAAACTACAACACATGCTAGAGGAATAAATCTGATAAAAAGGAAAAAAAAACTTGTTTTGCCTATACCAGCTTCCCAACGCCACCGCAGAAGACGATTACATTCCGGATGTCCTGAAGATAACAAATTTGACAAATTGCCTGTAGCACTGTATTTACATATATACACAGCTTTGTTTACATTCATGCACTGATTTTTTTCAATTTCTTACAAAAAAAAAGATATAAAATAGAGTCAAAATAAATAATTACCGTCTGAATTGTCGCCAATGCAGTGTTAGACATCCGAGAGAACACGGGCGGTAGTCCGAATTCGGAGACTCTTATGTTAGATTGAAAAAAGTAAAAAAAAATTTGTTACATTTCCAATAAAAAGTAATATAAAAGAAGAAACACAATTATAATTATTAATTAAAATTAACATGATATCTTATTGTTAGTAAAAACATACATACCCTTCTCGAAAGTTGGTCCTGACTCTCGTGAGCATCTGTGGGGTTTGGCCTTTGATGAGGAAGAAGAATTCGCCATGGCGTGCAGGGTGGACATTGACCATCTCCTGTAATTTGTCGATCCTATTTTATGTACATACATACATACACACACAAAAATATTGTTTGAAACAAACATTGTTTCTAGGCAAAACTGAAGCAATATTGTTTGATATAGCAAACAATTAAAACTAATTGTTTGATATATCAAACAATATTATTTCAGTTTTGCCCCGAAACAATGTTTTGTTTCAAACAATACTTTTTTTGTGTGCGTGTCTGTGGGCGGAAGCACTCTCTGCTCTCTCGTACTGAAGGCGTCCCCTCGGGAAGTTTCGCTCAACCCGCATAGTATTCGTCGCAAGCCCGAGATATGTGCGGGAGGCTTCCGCTCTTTCCCTTTCCCTTTCCCTTTCCCCTTCCAATTTTATTACTCTATTCTACACATGCATAGCACATACCCGCTATTATAAAAAAAATAATAAATAAATAAATTTTTTTTTTTCTTTTCGCAGAGTAATTTTTCACTAAACTGAACCTTTGTGCTGTTAGATGCTTGTAAAAAGGGCTATTATTGGTGTCATATATTGTATTTCTGTTCAACAATAAAAAAAATAATAAAAAAAGGGAGTTGTCATACTGTTAATGGTGGGATGAAATCGCGAAGAGAGTTGAAATTCTCGAGAAGAATATCGGGCGAGCGAACATTGCCTTTAAATGAAGTCAAATACGTATCTAACTAACCAAAAGAGACCGAGACAGGAGAGAGAGAAGAGAGAAGAGAGAAGAGAGAGAGAAGAGAGAGAAGAGAGAGAAAGAGATGGAGAGAGAGGGCGAGAGAAAAGAGAGAGAGAAAACCTACAAAGCGTACGAAGATTACTCCGCACAAAAATAGAGGGCAGGTTTCGTTTCAATTTGTTTTTATTATTATTTCAATGCAACCAAATTAAAAAAAATTAATTACAACTAAAATAATTAAGAATGAACCGACCGACAGCAGCGCGCTCGCAAATGCAGTGGCTAATTAGATTGTTCGCGCCCCGCAATGTGGAGAAAGCTACGTTGTACTGCATCAGTCTGGTGAAAAAAGAAGTTAAATAAAAAAATATTAACAAAATAATCTCACATCTTTCTTTAGCACTAAAACAGTATGTATGCAGTATAAATAGCTTTTTAAATAAATAAAATAACAATAATTTTTTTTAAATAATGTCAATAATCATAATAATACGAATTATAATAATAATTATTATTATAATTATAATTATAATTATTATATTATTAATATTATTAATATTATTACAGAGACAAACCGAGCAGAGACGAGATCGACCATCACCTTGGAGCATAGGCCGTTGCCGAGCATCGCGACGTTACCGTAGACGAGAAGCGACTCAGGAATGCGCATCGTGCCATCTAAATGATAGTTTTTTACACAATTATAAACACTTCTGAGAACAAGAGAGAGAGGGAGAGAGAGAGAGAGGGAGAGAGAGACAGAGAGTTTGCGTGACAGAGACGAAAAGAGAAGAGCGAGAGGGACAGTGAGAGAGGGAGAGAGAAAAGGACAGAGAGAGAGAGAGAGAGAGAGAGAGAGAGAGAGGACGAGGGAAGACACAACAAGTAAGAGAAACATAAACGGCGAGCTAGCGAAAGGGAAAGAGAATGACGAACCCGTTAGGACGCGCGTGAAGGCCTGCGCTACGAGATCGTCGTCGCGAGGAGGGTCTGCCATCGTGAAGTCTCAATTCATTTTGTTATGACGGAAGGGGGAGATAGCTTTAGAGAGAGAGAGAGATAGAGAGCGTTAGAGAGAGAGAGAGATAGAGAGCGTTAGAGAGAGAGAGAGATAGCGAGCGTTAGAGAGAGAAAGAGAGAGAGCGAGCGTTAGAGAGAGAGATAGGGAGCGTTAGAGAGAGAGATAGGGAGCGTTAGAGACAGAAAGAGAGAGAGCGAGCGTTAGAGAGAGAGATAGGGAGCGTTAGAGAGAGAAAGAGAGAAAGCGAGCGTTAGAGAGAGAGATAGGGAGCGTTAGAGAAAGAAAGAGAGAGAGAGCGAGCGTTAGAGAGAGAAAGAGAGAGAGCGAGCGTTAGAGAGAGAGATAGGGAGCGTTAGAGAGAGAAAGAGAGAGAGCGAGCGAAAGAGAGAGAGATAGGGAGCGTTAGAGAGAGAAAGAAAGAGAGCGAGCGTTAGAGAGAGAGATAGGGAGCGTTAGAGAGAGAGATAGGGAGCGTTAGAGAGAGAGATAGGGAACGTTAGAGACAGAAAGAGAGAGAGCGAGCGTTAGAGAGAGAGATAGGGAGCGTTAGAGAGAGAGATAGGGAGCGTTAGAGAGAGAGATAGGGAGCGTTAGAGACAGAAAGAGAGAGAGCGAGCGTTTGAGAGAGAGATAGGGAACGTTAGAGAGAGAAAGAGAGAGCGCGAGCGTTAGAGAGAGAGATGGGGAGCGTTAGAGAGAGAAATAGAGAGAGAGAGCGAGCGTTAGAGAGAGAGATAGGGAGCGTTAGAGAGAGAAAGAAAGAGAGCGAGCGTTAGAGAGAGAGATAGGGAGCGTTAGAGAGAGAAAGAGAGAGAGCGAGCGTAAGAGAGAGAGAGATAGGGAGCGTTAGAGAGGGAAAGAGAGAAGCGTTAGAGAGAGAGATAGGGAGCGTTAGAGAGAGAAAGAGAGAGAGCGAGCGTTAAAGAGAGAGAAAGGGAGCGTTAGAGAGAGAAAGAGAGAGAGCGAGCGTTAGAGAGAGAGATAGGGAGCGTTAGAGAGAGAAAGAGAGAGAGCGAGCGTTAGAGAGAGATAGGGAGCGTTAGAGAGAGAAAGAGAGAGAGCGAGCGTTAGAGAGAGAGAGATAGGGAGCGTTAGAGAGAGAAAGAGAGAGAGCGAGCGTTAGAGAGAGAGATAGGGAGCGTTAGAGAGAGAAAGAGAGATAGCGAGAGAGAGAGAGAACACCTACAACAACATACAGATGTATGTATATTATGACGTAGAATCCTCTGGTATGATAAACCTTAAGAAAAGACATTAACATAACCCATTTATAACAACAAAAAAACCTTTCTTTCCCTAAATTACAAGTCCTGGAGCATTTTCTACCGCAATATAAAAGAAGCTTATTATTAAAACAGCGATCTAAGGCGTTATGCTGCAAGATTATATTCAACTTTGAAATGACTGATTATCTTCTACGATTTGACAAATGAAAAAGTAACACCTGAGTCGATAATATGATTCAAGTAATCGCAAACATTATTACTTAAAAGAAATAAAATAATAGCGAAAAGGGACAAAGTTAGCATATCGACAACAACAATGGCGAGGAGTGCGAAAGAAGGATGTTCTTTGAATTCTTCTCTATTGGCAAGGCAATGGCGAATGAATTTTGGTGAGTTTCTCCAGCGAAAGGTATACTGTATGAAAAATTGTCAAGACAAAGCAATGACGACCTTGAAAAGAGCACAAGTAAGACCGCGAACAAAAGCGTTGGTCAATAGAGCAACGGCTGGTGGCCCTAGCTGACAATATGCGGTCCCTGATTTTCGCTCAACTTTTTTTCTTCCATGCACATTTGGTGAATAATATTCGCTCAAATTTTTAGTGATATTTAATTTGTTCTCAAAATTATTTCAAATAGAGTATTATAGCGAAATTTTTGAAGCAGACAAGACTAAATCGTTGTAAATCAATCCACTGTCAGTGTCTACTCTTCACAGTAACAAGAACCCAGTAGCCCTCAGGACCAATGGAGCCAGCAAAAAATGTATCAGCCAAACAAACAATATAAAAAAAATGCGATTTGAACAGCAATGCGGGTGAGAGAAATGGTTTATAATTCGCAGAACCCTTCATATTAGCAGCAGAAGTGGATATTCATAGATTACGAGAAAAGAGTTAAATGAGTATTAATTACGTGCGATCAGAACACTACTACCACGCATACTTTCTAGGATAGAGAGTCTATTTCTCTCGCTCTCACTTCGGATTCCGCCTTAATCTTTTGTCTAATTATTCTACATTACTTGGCTCAGTAAGCCCTGATGAGAGCTGGATTTACAGTAATTTTGATAGAAAATGTTAAAATAAAAGTTCGTCTGATTTTTACTTTTCACAAAAATAATATGTACCTCATTTGATGGAAATTGAGAAGAAATCTCATGCGAAAAAAAAATCGAGAAAAAATCACCAAATTTGGAACAAAAAAGGTGAAAATAATCATTTGAAAAATTCAAAAACTATATAGACCAACCTGGTCATGCATTGAGGGTGTGCCCAATTAACGAGTGAGAGTTGAGGGAGGCTATAGGTGATCTGAGAGAGATGGAGAGGGAGAAAGAGAGAGAGACAGAGAGAGAGAAGTAGGGAGACAAAGAGAAGAAGATGCCTTTACGAAATTATAGCCTGTGTCTATGAAAAAATTTTAATTAATTAATTCGCACTAAAGATGTTATAACATATTTCTATTAAAATATCGCTCTATGTATAAACATACATATGTACATTTTAAGTGAATAAAACCAGGAATTTATGCCGAAATTGCGCGCTTTCTTTCATGCGCCTATCCCTTGTGAAAGCACAGCATAGACAAAGGGAAGAGAGGGTGAAAGAGAAAAAAAAACAAAAAAGGGCGAAATGAGTCATCCACATGGGAGAGACAAGCGTTTTTTGTTATTATATTCCCGTCGCCATGTCGTGAATCACACGCCATTTTGCTTGGTGGTTTTCAGTTGCCAGCACTGCATGTACACATATTCTCGCTTTATTTCATCGATAACTTCCAGTTTAGTTCTAGCTTTAAAAAAATAATTCTCTATGCCCGCTCTAATATGTATATGCAACCTATCTGCTGCATGAAAACTAGTCACTTTACATGTCAGTTCCGACTTTATTTCGTTGAAAAGTAACCGTTTAAGTATTTTTTTTGTACAGCGCATTGCTCTTGACAGTGCAAGAAAATAGGACTGATCCTGTAGGGTGTATTAGTGTTACGTGTACTTGTAATTAATTAGCTAGAATTGAGATGACTTTATCTGATTTGTCAACAACAAACAAAAAAATGCTTTCATTATCTTTTCAATGCAAAATTTCTTTTTTTATTGCAGTGCGAGTGCTTCAGAAAATTGAAAAAATAGTCAGCCATTGCAAGCTATTCGCAGTCTTCTCACTAATAGAGAAAAAAAAACAAATTTGAATCTCTACATCAAAAAAGAAAGATTCCTTTTCTCTCGAAGAAGATTTTCTCATCTTGATGTGGAAAAAAAAGAAGTCATCGAGCCCAAATCAAGAAAATAAAGTAAATGAATACCGAACACATTTAGCACATAACTTATGTCTCAAAGTACTAGAAGTAGCTACGAATATATTTGTAGCTTTCGTTTCCTTTTTACCAATATATTAGTATAATACAACAACAAGGAAATACTTCTTCTCGATGCGCGCACGCGGACACTCTCTGGTTACCGGCCGGTCAATGAAGGCGAGTCCGGATGCATGTGATGCTCTTGTGATCGGTGCCCTCTTCGGAGGAGGCGTCAAACCAGGAGAGTAGATCGGCCGCCTTCTGGCAGAGCGGCGACTTCACGACCCGCCCCGTCCACCAGACGGTGAAATAGGCCCGGTCGTGGTAGGGCTTCCAGAGGCAGTTCTGTAAGATATTCTGGCTTGTATTTTCTATTTAAAAAAACAAAAACAGGCCTATTTACTGTCTTCAAAGAAAAAAAGAATAAAAAGCGTTGTATTTCAAACAAAACTTTTCCATTTTATCAATGCTCCATTTTTCCGGACTTCTTTTTTTAGTACTTTTTTTAGTACTCCACCTATCTCTTTTGTTCCAAAATATCCAACCTGTGCGCCGAGGACGATATTAGTATAATACAACAACAAGGAAATACTGAACTCACGCGCCTTCGCCTCCCAGACTGTCAGGTTGAGCTTGAGAAAGGATATTGAGAATATATATATATATATATATATATATACATATATATATAAATGTTTATTTATTTATTTATTATTTAGCATAAAAATTTTCATATATGTATGAATACTTGTAAGACCAAAACAAATCGATGAAATCACGCTTTTTCAATCCAACCATCGTCATGGAGTCATCCAAGAGAGTCAACTCGCGGAGTTCATAATACCTTCCGTGCCTGCTCGAGAACACCTCAAATTATTTTTCTTTTGATTTTCTTTTTTCTTCAAATCAAGCTGCAAGTCTTTCTTTCCTGAACAATGGGAATGCTCTGGTAGGAAGGCAGATAGCTACAGCAAGAAGTGAGAGGGAGAGACAGAAAAGAGAGAGAGGGAGAGAGAGATATGAGAGAGACGGGGAGAGAGAGGAAAGAGAGAGCAAGGGCCAAAAAGATGGTGAGAGAGCGAGAGAGAAAGTGAGAAAAGAGAAGCAGAGAAAGAGAGTGTCTACTGACCTGCCTGAGAGGCCCGACCGCTGTGATGACACCGATGACATCACAGGAGGTCATTGCCTCCAGCTTGGCAGCCTCTGCGAGTTTGAGCGGTTTGAGAACGGGAAGGATGAACTTGGGCAGTTCCAGCGCGTCTTCCTCTCCGCATTTCGTGATCTGTAATATAATATTTGTTCAAGAAAAAAAATCATTAAATTGATATAACATACATATGTATGTATTATATGTATATATATATATATATATATATATATATATATATATATATATATATATATATATATATATATTTACATATATATATATATATATCAGTTATGTAGGTACGTATTTATATATAGTATGCATAATGCATAAAAGAAAACCAGAATTTGATTCCGGATAACGAGTTGAACTCCAAAGGCGGTGGTGTTGAAAAGGTCGTCCAGCGGCGAAATAGAGATGTCGGCGAACTGGTACGTCTGTGGAAGGGGAATTATGAATATGTTGCATATCCATGTATGTACATACATACATATGTACATACATTTCGAAGTGTTCAGAGCAATCAAGATAAGCATACATATATGTACATATGTATGTAAAAGTTAAAAATACAGGAGTATACAAAATTTTCTCTCTCCTTTTTTTGAGTAATGCTTTGCGCCATCTGATAAATTCTCCGTCTGACCGCTCCAATTTGAAGGCGATCGAAGATGAGCCTCGCGACGTCGTTGAAAGCAACCGCTCGCACCGTCTCGCCCCAGCTTAAAATGACGTAAAAAATAAATTAAAGATCTAATACCAGTCAATTGCTTTCACCGAACTTTAAAGGGAAACACGCATGAAAATTATTAATTTTAAAAATACACGCTTCTCGTAATATTCTACATACTGTTGTTTCTTATCTCTCTCTCTCTCTCTCTTCCTCTCTCTCTCTCTCTCTCTCTCTCTCGCTTTTCTCATTCATGATTATCATTTTTTGCATCTATGTACATACCGATTTTTTTCCTGCTTAGATGGCTTTCTTGGCCATCACTTCATACGTTTTAAAGAAAACCACTTTAAAAAAAAATATAATTTTAAAATCAATTTTCTGCTATTCATATGTTTTTAGTTAATTTCAAAATAATTTCTACACTTTTTGCTATACCAGTTCTGGAGGGTGAAGTTAAAGACGGCGTCTTTGTTCACGCCGACGCGGATCTCATCGTCTTTCTCGATGACAACGCCTCGGATGTTGCATCTGCCATTTTATTCTATTTTCTCTCTCCATCTTCATGTCTCTCTGTCTCTCTATCTCTCTATCTCTCTGTCTCTCTATCTCTCTATCTCTCTGTCTCTCTATCTCTCTATCTCTCTGTCTCTCTATCTCTCTATCTCTCTATCTCTCTATCTCTCAATCTCTCTACTTCTCTTGCTCTCCTTCTTCACTCTTTCCTCTCTCTCTCTTCTCTCTCTATCTCTTTCTCTATTTTTTCCCGCTCTCTCTCCCTCTCAATCTCAATCTTTTCTCTGTTCTCTTCCTTTTCATTCGCTCTCTCATTCTCTTCATCTCTAGTCATGTTAGAGATATCTGTCGAAAGAAATCTTTTAATTTCGAATACATTTCGATGGAAAATCGGAAAACTTGCAAGAAAACGTAGATATATGTATTTTAGAGTATGTAGATTATACTATTTTAGATACGAACAGAGAGAGAGAGAGAGAGAGCTAGGAGTGAGAAGAAAAGAGAAACAGAGAGCGAGATAGAAAGATAGGGCAAGGGAGAGAGAGAGAGAAAGAGAGCGAGGGAGATAGAGGGGAGAGATGGTGCGAGAGAAAAAGAGTGTTTGTTCAGAGTACCTTCCGTTGCTGTTAGGGAGGGAGCCGATCGGCACTTCACAGCAGCACAACTTGGCCATTTTCTGTAATAACTGAATTATAAATGTTAAATTGAATTATGGTCATGACCAAAATTTCTTACAGGAGAACAATAATCAACTCCAATTTATTTCAATTTTACAGACAATGGTAATCGGCGTCTGCGTCTCTCTAAATCACATGCTCTCTCGCACTTGGCGCGAGTTCAAAAGTGTTTTTCTCCTTTATGAGAGCATCTCACAATTAGAACAACGCGAAAATTTCATAATCACTTTCAAGGCAAGAAGAATGAAAAAGAAGTCGAATTCGAGCAACGATGCACAGGTGGACTTGAACATTTATTTAGATGGTAGAGTTAGCAACAAGCATGTTTTGTCATCATGGGAGCAAGCCCGGATGCGGATTGAACGAATGGGCTTGTTTCTCTCGCTCTCTCTCTCTCTTTCTCTCTCTCTCGCTCTCTCTCTCACCTCTCCTCTCTCTTCTGTCTCGCTCTCTCTCTCACCTCTCCTCTCTCTTCTGTCTCGCTCTCTCTCTCTCTCTTTTCTCTCTCTTTCTCTCGCTCATCTCTCTCTTTCTCTCCTCCCTCAAACTTCAAGTACATCATTATCACCAGCGCGATCTAATTTCTGGAAGCTTTCCCATGATGAGTCAGCCGTTCGGTGTTGCGAAATAGGTAAGCTAATGGAGAATAGCACAAGAAGAGACAGAGAGAGAGAGAGAGAGAGAGAGAGAAGGAGAGAGAGTGCCAGACAGAGTGAAAGAGAGAGAAAGAGAGAGAGAGAGAGATTGAGAGAGTGATGAGAAAGAGGTAGTGACAGAAATTAATCAGGAAAGGGCGAACACGGAGAGAGAGAGATGGAGAGAAATGGGAGATAAAGACTGGGAAGGGTCATGAGGAAGGGAGAGAGAGAAGGAGAGAGAAAGTACGGGAGGAAGAGAAGACTAAGAGAGAGAGAGAGAGAGAGAGAGAGAGAGAGAGAGAGAGATCGAGGTGTAGCATGCCACCCTCTGCAGAGGTAGAGACAGAAACATTTCAGTGACGAGTGAGAGTAAGATACGAAGGAGAAACTGATGTAAGAATGAGAGCGAGGGAGAGAGTTGGAGAGGAAATTGAGATGAAGACTGGCAAGGGCCAGGAAGGAGAGAGAGGCAGAGAGAGAGAGAGAGAGAGAGAGGGAGTAAGAGAGAGAGAATATATACATAGTTAGGATATTATCTATTATCGCCTTCCACCATCTGTCAGCAAGAAGAACGTTCTGCATCAATAAGTAAAATATCAACATCCTAGCGAGAGATTTTTCCGTAATAAATAGATGTTTTTACCGAAATTAATTAGTATAATTAATTAGCATCAGCCTACGTTCTCTTGAAGGAGCTCTCTAACTACAAGAAAAGGAAAATTGAATACGAGAAGAGAGGGAAAGAGTCCTTCTTATACTGCAGCTGCAGCTCTTGTGACTGCGGCTTTTTTCGTACCACGTGTTCATTGATTGATAGAAAGTGTTTTCTTGCGAAATATTGATGCATGTAGAGAGAAGTGAGAGACATGAACCGGGGATAAATTGTGCGACGGAGAGAGTAGAAACGGTATAGAGAAGGAAGAGACAGTTTTCCGCTAGCAAGAGAGAGAATGACTACATAGGAGACGAAATGGGAGAGATAGTGGGAGGGACTGAGAGACAGAGAGAGAGAGAACGACTAACAATAATGGACGAAACGGGAGAGAACTGAGAAGGAGGGATAGAGGGAGAGAGAGAAAAAGAGAGAGAGAGAGATAGAATACGTCATCTCTGCCGTCATCAGATATCATGAAGAAGCTAGGCGAGGGATGAGGAATGCGAAGATTGCAGAATACAGTCGCGTACAAATACTTATCTAAACAAGATTGAAATGATTAAATAATAAGAAAAAAATTAAACCTTTAATCTCTCGTCAACAGTAAGCAAGCATACTTTCCGCCCAATAACGGATACAGGCAAGAGCCCTTAGAATGGACATTAGCGTTTTTCATTTCTTGCGGAATTTGTCAAAGGCAAAAAAAATGAGTTGGATTATCTACCAAGTGCTGAATTATTTACTCATGCCGTAAATAAAGTTAAAGTTAAAGTCAAGGATGCCTTCCCGAGATTATCAGAAAGAAAGGACAAGCCATGTATAATTCCAATCACAATACGTACTACGCTTTGCATCATATCATTGCTGGACTTTTTTTTCGTTTTAGTTATTCAAAAAAAAGCGCGAAATATGCAATAAAATATGGTGGTTTTTAATTGTTTTTATCATAAGTCGGTGTCATCGGGAGTATGCATACTTGCACATGTTCTCTGAATAAAGTAGTTTGAGAATAGAGCAGCCGAAGAGTCAAGAGGATAGATCGGCATATGCAAACAAATACATATGTATGTTTATAACTTATCTATTAATCATGGACCTAGAACATACATATGTATATTGGTGTGTTCTATTTGATCTGGCTCAAAACATTGCCACTTTTTTAATGGCCGATCTGAAAAATGATATCTGCTACATGAAAACAAGGCAAATTTTCACATCAGCTGCATAGATAAATGGCATTTTCAACTAATTTTAATTAAGCAATAATATGCTATTCGGAATGCCGGACAGAGGATTGTTACGACAGACTACTGACATAATTTTGTTAAGTATTTATACTTGCATCTACAGTACGGCTCAGCGGCCAGGGGTCTCTGCTATAGCGGCTATAGCGGCCGCGTGCCAAAGAGGCCAAGCGAAATTAAGCCATTTAAGATTTTTATTGTCAGAATTCGTTGTTATTTTTGTGTTCAGGGTAACTTGCTGCTTCGATTAAGCTCAAAAACTTTATAAAGTGATGCATATTAGCGAAAATAGAAAATCTTGTAAAATTACTGGTGCAGTAACACCTCAATTCGTAGTGTGTGCGTGTGCCATCGTTTCAGTGAAATTTATTAAGGCAGTTGCATGAACAGCATTACTTTAACTTACATTTACAGACTTCCTTTTAGTATCCTTTTGTCTTATCAATTGACTTTTTAACGCATCAAGTGATAAAGGAAAAAAAAAAACCTAGCAAAAAAACTGCAAAAATGTAGCTCAAAAGAGGGACCGAACACAAGCACTTCTCCCAATGTGCAGAGAAGCATGCCAATGCTCTATCCAGACTCGTTCTTACCCTAAACAATTTTAGTAAGCATCTTGACGCTATTTTTAGGTACTGTCTACTTGACAGTCCAGCCACAAAAATTCCATGGCATCCGCAGTGTTCTTTTCTCACGATCGCTTTTCACAGAGCATTTGGATCACATCTTGGGACCGCGGATGAGCATTACCAAAAATATTTAGATTGGCTCGAAAATATAAGATGTTTGAATTCGATTGGGTGACCTGCTGAAATATTTCCATCATGAGGCTTTCCAAGAAAAAGCTAAAGGAAATCAAAAGAAGTTTCCCCAAACTAAAATGGGCAAAACATTTTGGTACGTGACGGAACCGAACCACTGCCAGTTATGTCGATTGTGTGTAACACAACCACCCAGCCATGATGCTTTTGCATCGTGGCTGGGTGGACTTCGTACTTTTGCCATTGTATTCATCACAACGGAAATCTTGTCTGCCACACCCAGTACATTTCATTCGAAAGCATAAGCAGAATTCAGATCCAAACAGGCTGGTCAGAATTATTTCAGGTGAATACCCAACCAAATTCAAAAATATTAAATTTTCGCGCCATTTATAAATATTTTTTGACAGAGCTTCGCCGCGGTCGCCCTGACCGTGATGGAATCGAAAAGAAGAAACTGTTCAGCAAGGCGCGCACCCTATTGTGGCCGGCGTTTTGAGAGTGTATGCTAGTCTATGTCAGCTAAGCGGCTCACCAAATGCTCTGTGCAGAGCGATCGTGAGAACAGAACACTGCGGATGCCATGGAATTTTTTTGGTTGTACTGTCAAGTAGACAGTACCTAAAAATAGCGTCAAGATGCTTACTAAAATTGTTTAGAGTAAGAACGAGTATGGATAGAGCATTGGCATGCTTCTCTGCACATTGGGAGAAGTGCATGTGTTCGGTTCCTCTTTTGAGCTACATTTTTGCAGTTTTTTTGCTAGGTTTTTTTGGCAACCTTTATCACTTGATGCGTTAAAAAGTCAATTGATAAGACAAAAGGATACTAAAGGAAGTCTGTAAATGTGAGTTAAAGTAATGTTGTTCATGCAACTGCCTTAATAAATTTCACTGAAACGATGGCACACGCACACACTACGAATTGAGGTGTTACTGCACCATAAATTTTACAAGATTTTCTATTTTCGCTAATATGCATCACTTTATAAAGTTTTTGAGCTTAATCGAAGCAGCAAGTTACCCTGAACACAAAAATAATAACGAATTCTGAAAATAAAAATCTTAAATGGCTTAATTTCGCTTGGCCTCTTTGGCACGCGGCCGCTATAGCCGCTATAGCCGAGACCCCTGGCCGCTGAGCCGTACTGTATGTAGTAGTTATAATTAACATGACTTTATCTGATGTTACAAGAAAGTCTCAGTATCTTTTACAGGCTAAAATTGATTTTGTCACCGCAGTGCTCGAGTGCTTCACACAATTTAAAACGACGGAGAAAAATTACAAACTTGGCACAGCCATCACACAATAACAGAAGAAACTTCTAATCGCAAATTAAAATCAAAGAAAGTTTTCCCTTCTAGAAGAGGAGACAAATCATTTTGATGAGAAAAAAACATAATAAAAATCATCGAGCCCGAGGCAGAAAAGGGCAGATTAAAGACGAGCGTGAACGTGGACGCCCTCTTTCCTGTACCAGGCGAGAAGCTCGTCCGCTTCTTGAGTCTGGGGCGACTTCTCGATTCGACCCGTCCACCAGAGTGTGAAGTCGCCGTAGCGATTCCAAAGGCAATTCTTAATTTTTAAAGGTTTCTATGAATTTTCTCTTATACATAAGTTTTTCCCTTAAAGGAGGCTTAAACTCGGAAACTCCTAGCACGAAATGGCCGATCTTATAGTACGATACATTTTGGCAACGTGATCCTGGCAATTTGCCAAGATCGTTGCTTCGAAACCTTTTCTCGTAAAACATGCGTTTTATTCGGCGATTTAAAATTGACGGTTTGCGTCCGTTTGGTGTATCATGAATATTCCGGTATATATTTTACGGCCGAACGTCGGAATTTCACGTTTTTCGGTCATGATATTCTCGTCAATCCATTTGACCGTAATTTGGTCAGGGGACTGATGTTAAATTTAAAGTTCTGTATAATCACTAATATTTCCCTCATGATCAGGCGACTCTTTTCAGATGCAAATTACTCCTCTAACTTTTAGTTTAGTAAATTGAATTTTTGCTGATGCTTTCGCAAGCTCAATCCGGACATATTCATAGAATCATCCTTATGGCAAAAAAATGAGTTTTCGCCTCCTTTAAAGGAAAGGAGAAAAAAATCAAAGCCTAATTTTTAAATATGTACGTTTTTATTCTAGCTTTTTGTTGTGTTATTTTCCTCTCATGAAGGAGAGGAAAAAGCGCTTGAAAAGTAATTCATTTCAACTATTTTTTATTATTCCATGATATCTCGTCGTGAAATTCGGGTCAAGTATTTTGATGGCTTATTTCAATACTCCCTGCAATGCTTAATTAGAGAAGGATAACAGGCTAGAAGAAAAATATATATATATATTTTTTTTTTAAGTTAACTACCAATTTTTTGCACTCCAATTCATGCAAAACTGGAAAAGAGCAAGGAAAACATTGTCAGAAAGTAATTCGACAAAATTTAACTTAACTTAATATTATTTACGTACACAAAAGTGGTAATTCTTATGCTCGCCCGTTACATTTCTATGAGAGACATTATGTAAATTGCTTCCAAAACATCTAACGTGAGCGTAGAGAACGATGCCAGCGTCTCGGCCACTGAAGCTCCTCGCCTTGTCCTCCCATATGACGAGGTCGACCTCGAGAAAGGAAATCGTCAATAAGTATTTATATATAATCAACATATAAAAAAACGATATTAAATCCAACCATCGACTTGGAGGAGTCGAGAACTGACAACTCTCGAAGTGTATAGAATCTTTGGTGCTTGTTCGAGAATACCTCGAATTTTGTTTCAATGAGGCAAATGTAACTGCAATAGACCATGAGCAGAGAGTAAAGTAAAAGAAAACTGCAGCAAAGAGTAAGAGAGTAAAAGAGAGAGAAAAAGTAAAGTGAGAGAGAGAGAGATAATGAGACAGAGATAGAGATAAAGAGAGAGAGAGAGAGAGAGAGAGAGAGAAAGTGAGAGAAAGAGAAACAGAAAGAGAAACAGAAAGAGAGAGAGAGAGAGAGAGAGAGAAAGAGAGAGAGAGAGAGAAGGAGAGAGATAGAGAGAGAGAGTTTTCTAACCTGCCTGAGAGGCCCAACCCTTGTGATGACACCCATGACGTCACAAGTGGTCATTTCCTTGAGCTTGACTGCTTCCGCAATCTTGAGCGGAGCCGTGTGCAAGAAACGTTTCGGCAGCTCGAGCACCTCGCTCTCACTGCATTCGGTGATCTGTAAAATAGTAAAATATTGACCCTAAAGAAATACATGTGAAGAAATATCCTTATGGTTAAGAAAATGAAAAAAAGGATTTTGTATCTGTCATTTATTTTCTTTATATTTATCCATCTCTCTCTCTCTCTCTATCTCTCGCAGCCCTCTCTCTCTCTCTGTTCTCCCTTTTTCCATCTCCTAATCTCTTGTGGAGTGCGAGAAATCATTTAGTTTGAAGTAATACATTTCTTGAGAGAATCACTAAAGTATGTATATATGTAGCTAGAAAACGTGGAAATATAGAGAGAGGGGGAAATAGAGACTGAGAGAAAGAGAGATAGAGAGAAAGAGAGTGAGAGAGTGAGAGAGAGAGTGGGAGAGAGTGAGTGAGAGAGAGCGTGAGTGAGAGAGAGGGAGAGAGAGAGAGTGAGAGAGAGAGGGGGAGAGTGAGAGAAAGAGAGAGTGAGAGAGAGGGGGGAGAGAGAGTGAGAGAGTGAGAGAGAGAGGGGGGGGGAGAGAGTGAGAGAGAGAGAGAGATAGTGAGAGAGAGTGAGAGAGAGAGAGAGTACCTTCCGCCACAGGATGGAATCGAAGAAATCGGCACATCACACTTCGCCATGTTCTTGTGCTCTGCAAATGATACGTTGAGTTATTTGTGCGTGACAATATCCTCAAATGCCTGTTTATCTCGAGCCACCATTTAAGGATCACGAACCTCAACATTAAAAACCTTGTACTTGAATTTTGGCAAGATAATTCGAATATGTATGAACATATATACATATATACACATATGTATCAAAGTTACCGTTATATTAAGTTAGCCTAGGTCTACGATATACAAACATACATACATACATATGTACATACAAACATGCATCGGTTACTGCCTAGTAGGAAAGTAGAAGAAGCACAACGAGCTTGATATGCCAATGAGACGGGATTCACTAACAATCAGACTGCACACAAGTAATATACATACATATTTATGTTGTAAGATTTATCAACGGAGTATCAATGGTTTCAGTTTGCAGAATGAGGGATTAGATCAGATAACATACATAAATATGTGTATATATGGAGAGGAGAGGAGATCCGCGGCGCGGGCGCTTCGCGGTCTCCCCGCCCTTTACGCTTGTAAGCACACTCGAACAGTGAATAAATTAAATAAATAATTCGTCGATTTTTTTTTAAATATCGTCATGGAGTTACATGGTGAGTTGGCGACAGGAATATCCGTCATCCTGGGAGCAAGATCTGAATCCTACGATGAAAATCGGCTTTGGTTCCTCTCTCTCTTCTCCCAATCCCTCTCTATCCCGCCCTCTCTCTCTCTCTCTCTCCCTCTCTCTCTTTCGCGCGCGCTCTTTCTCACTTTCTTTGTCCCTCTCTCTTCTCTCCCAACCTTCAAGTATACCATTATCAGCAGCGCAATCTGAAAGATCCCATGATGAGTCACCCGTTCTTTGTTGAGAAATAGGCAAGCTAATATCGAATATGAAGAGAACTAGGGAGAGAGAGAGAGAGAGAGAAAGAGAGAGAGAGGGAGAAAGAGAGAAAGAGAGAGATAGCAAGAGAGAGAGAGATAGCGAGAGAGAGAGAGAGAAATAAAGATGTGACAGCGGAAGAGATTTAAAAAAAAATGGTGCGGGAAAGAACGCGCCCTGACCAGGAGTGAAAGAGAATAACTCGTTTTATGAGACGAAACGGAGAAACAGAGGAAGTGAGATGGCGAGAAAAGTGAGATAAAGACTGGGTTGGAGAGGACGGAGAGAGAGAGAGAGAGAGAGAGAGAGAGAGAGAGAACTAGATGGACATAAAGTAAGAGTGATAG
Source organism: Allodiplogaster sudhausi (assembly GCA_945643635.1). Lineage (NCBI taxonomy): Eukaryota > Metazoa > Nematoda > Chromadorea > Rhabditida > Diplogasteridae > Allodiplogaster > Allodiplogaster sudhausi. The sequence continues at coordinate 2,004,815 of CALZFC010000032.1, read as the reverse complement.
AGTCAGAGAGAAGAGACCGAGAGAAGAAGAGAGAGTGACAGATAGAGAGAGGGAGGGAGAAACCGAGAGAGAAGGAAAATATAGTTCGGATATTTTCTGTTATCGCCATTCCACCATCTGTCAGTGAGGAGAAGCTTCTGCACAGACAAGTAAAATATCAACATCTTACAATTAGCGAGTGAAAGGGGACAGTAGATTTTTGTCCATAATAAATTGATGTTGTTACCGAAATTAATAAGTAGAATTAATTAGTGCCTGCCTACGTTCTCTTGAAGCAGCCATTTAACTACATGAAAAGGAAAACTGAGGAGGAGAGGAGAGAGATAGAATCTTTTTATACTTCAGCTGCGGGTCATATGACTGCAGTTTTTCCATGCCACGTGTTCATCGATTGATAGAAAGTGGTTTCTTACGAAATATTGATACATGTATTGACAGAGAGAGAGAGAGAGAGAGAGAGAGAGAGAGAGAGAGAAAGAGAGAGAGAGAGAGAGAGAGAGGGAGAGAGAAAGAGAGAGAGGGAGAGAGAGAAGGAGAGAGAGAGGGAGAGAGTTCGACTAGCAAGAGAGAGAGAGAGAGAGAGAGAGAGAGAGAGAGAGAGAAAGAGAGAGAGAGGGAGAGAGAGAGAGAGAGAATGATTAAGAGACGAAATGGGACAGATAGTGAGACGGAGAGAGAGACAGAGATAGTGAGGCAGAGAGAGAAAGAGAGAGAGAGAGAGAGAGAGTAAGAGAGAGAGAGTACGTCATCTCTACCGTCATCAGATATCATGAAGAAGTTAGGCGATCGATGAGGAATGTTAAGATAGCTGTATGAAAGAACACTTTTAATTGCAAGCAAGATAGAAATAGTTAAATAATTCGGAAAAAAAATATTTAAGCATTTAATTTATCGCCTACAATTAGCGAGCATAAGAAACAGAGATAAATAATATCAAAATAAATTAACCGTTTAATCCATCGCCAACACAGATAGCTAGCCAACTTTCCGCCCAACAACTGCTTATGGAGTGTTGTTCACAGCAGCGGCTTTGATGTCGCGCGGAATTTGACAAAGACTTGACTTCCATCAGGAGATCAACAGAAAAAAAAAGTTAGTAATGAATAATTACAACAATGAGCGTAACAAGTCGCACGCTTCACGTCTCTTTATCTTTTATCTACACCGAGTTGGATTCTACGTTTTAGTAGTTCCATAAATTCGGAACATTTCAAGGTACAAAAAAATTTTTTTTTTTTGAAGTGCGAAATATTCACTAAAATATGGTGTGAATTATGTTGGTGTAAATATACGTAAAGATTCCTTCCTTGTGCACTAATTGCTATAGTGTGTGGTGGAATAATTGAACCTGATTTTGAGCCCAGCTAGCTCTTTTTTTGTTCTGAATCCTTGCGCCTTTCGTCTTTTTAATAGTCAAGCTGTCGTCCACTAATTTTATTGCTTTATTTGTTTTTCCACGGCAACAGCAATGTTAAGGAGTGAATAAAACGTATCTAGCTCTTATTAGGCTTTCCACATTTCCTTTGCGCTTGTTCTTGTCCTTATTCGATGTTAATTCTTTTGTGTTTCCTCTCGTAGGCAATGCTCAAGTGTCTCGAGGGCCGCCGTCGCTTCTCTTCGTTGGCGGATAAGCTACGTGAGGCTGTCTCGTTTGATGTTGGTCCTTCTTCTTTTTATATTTCTTCATTAAAAGAAGTTAATATTTTCTTTCCTGCCACTTGCACTATCTAGTTAGCTAGCAAGATTTATTACTCCTGCTCGCCTTCACGCATGATAACGGTACTATATGGTAGCAAATGCTGAAAAATTTGGCGGTAAACCACCAATTTGGCGATTTTTTACTCGTCTCAGTAACATTTCCCTTCCTTTCCACCCTATAATTTTCAACGGTTTTTTTTTTTATCACCAAATTCTTAGCATTTGCTACCATAAAGTATCGTTATCATGCGTGAAGGCGAGCAGGAGTAATAAATCTTGCTAGCTAACTAGAAAGTGCAAGTGGCAGAAAAGAAAAAAAAACAATTATACAGTATGATTGCAATCCAGAGAAAACTCATTTTTAATGTAGTTTTATATATTCTTTCACTTTTTCCCATTGTTTAACAGCGAGCCATCAAGAAAGTGAACAACTTTTTGAATACTTTTTTTTATTTAGTTTTATCATTTCATTTTTTCTTCCTTTTAGCCACGAGCCGCAAGGAAAGCTGACGGCGCGAGCGGTGACTTGGGCGGCCGCCACGATGCCATCGACGAGGCGGTTAGTCTCTTGGATTTGTTGAATGGTTTGTCTCGTTCAGGGCAAAAAAAAAAAAAAACGGATGTGGTCCGAGGGTACCACCAAAAGTGGGTACGAGGAGCACGGGAATAAAAGCAGCCACTGACGAGGAGCCCAAACGATTAGGGTGTGTATGGAGGAATTGGCGTCTGGAAACCAGGGTGGGTTAGCTGTTTTTTTTTTTTGTTGTCTAAATGTTCCTCAAAAACATCATGGTGGGATGGGGCTTTGGGGAGGCCCAAAATAACGGGTGGGTCTGTCCAATCGACAGTACCTCCTTTTTTTTTACCCTGGTGGGTACGGGCACAGGTACGAGTCTTTTGGGCGCCGAAAGGAAGGTAAGTAGGATGTTTAGAATTTAATTTAATTTTTTTTTACTTAAAAACTCTATGGGGTAGTGCCTGATTAAGGCTCACAAAAACAGGGTGGGTGGATGCTCCGTTTCGGACCGGTCTTTTTTTACCCTGTTATTGTTCAATAATATATTATTTTACTTTTGCTACACTAGAGTAAAAAAAAGCAGGTCCGCAAAGGAATAGCCACTTTTTTTGGGCTTTAAACTCCATACTGTTTTTAATCATAAAATTCGTTTCTACAGTAGCCTACACTTAAGAGCACTACTCGCCAACTGTTGTGAGACCCTCGGACCACTCTTTTTTCCCTTCTGTTACAGTACTTTTGGTTTTTTTTCGAGCATATAATCGCTAAATGTTTATTATTGTAGTTTGCGGAACTTTTTTTGGCTTTCTTTGACTTATGTGATACTTATTATTATAGTTGCTAAATTACTCTTGGACTGCTTTTAAATACGAGTGTACGTCACTTTATTCCGCGTAACTCTTTCGCTGCGAAAACGAAAGAAAACTCATCAAAACTTGAGTGAAACTAGACTTTTACTCAAATGAAAACAATCCTTTTTATTTTCTCTTTATTTCTTTCTTCCGTCTACAGAGATACTCGTGCTCCTTCTCATGTGGCTTCTCTCATATGCGTTACGTCTATTTTCAAACTTGACTGAATCAGGGCGGAAAGGGCGCTGTGTATTTGACACAGACCCACCCTAATTCTGGGAGCCTCACCAAAGCCGCATAGCCCACCGCATTTTTTTTTCAGAAACATTTAGGGAGAAACAGCTCCCCCACCCTGGTTCGCGGGCCCGGTACCGCCTTCCCCACACTCCTCTATCCTTTTGGCTCCTCGACAATGACTTTTATTCTAAAAAGGAGCTTTTATTTTACGTGCCCAACAAGATTTTGAGCCTTCCCAGAGTCACACCCACCCAGAGAGTTTTCTTTAAAACTTATATTTTCACTCTCCCCATCTTGCTTTCCGGGCCCTGAACCGCCCTACCCCACCATTGTTTCCCTAGTAGTGTTATTTATTCCCTACTCTTACCGGCGGAAGTGTAGTTCTTCGCATCCTCATCATCTTGCATGGTCGAATAAAAAAAAGCACACACTATATTTTAGTGTTTCTACCGTAATCACCTCGTTTTCTTTATTCTATAGAATGACTTTTTAAGTCTTCCACTCGCACCCAAACGAATATCGACCCCTCTTTTTTATCGACGATATTTAGTGACCTGTTTATAAAAAAAAGTTTCGAGACAAGTTTTATGATACAAATTTTTTAAATCTTTTGTTATTATTTGTCATTCTCTCTCCACTTTGATAGAGCCGCCCTTTTCCGTTTAAAATGGAAGAAAATAAGGAGTTATTGGGCGCATTTTTTTTAGGTTTCAGAATATTTATAGAAATATCATAATTTGTTTGCTTTCTTTCTCTCTCTCCCTCTCTCTCTCTCTCTCTTTCTCTCTCTCTCTCTCTGTCTTTCTCTCTCTCTGTCTTTCTCTCTCTCTCTCCCTCCCTCTCTCTCTCTCTCTCTCTCTCTCTCTCTCTCTCAGGGCGAGCCCTACCGTGAACTGTTCGTGATGCCGAAACGCAAGCTCGGCCCGCAGATTGCAATCGAAAGGTTAGAATAATATATAATTCGGGTCCTTGAACTTTCGTCCAATTTTTTTAACGGTGATAACTCGTCAATTTTTTTATATATTAACGAGCAAGCCACTAATGCTTGGTCCGATGCAGACTACCCGCGCGCTTACTTTTTGTGAACCGAGGATTTTCATTATTATATACTCAGCCTATTTTATTCGACAAAATTTTTAATTTTCCCACACAATTCTTGTTGTTGGACCCTCGGAGGTCTTACGCACTTTCCAACCCATTTTTTATGGGATCCTTAGACCAGCCAGTTCTTTCCCGGCCTCATTTATTTTATTCCTTCTCATAACTCCAACACACTACAGACAAACTGGCCGCGCCGAGATTCTGCAGCGTCCTCGTCTTGACTTCCACGACAGAATGGCCGTTCGTAGGCCGAGAGAGCGCGACATGAGGGAGGATCAGGTTTAATTAAGTTAATTAATTAATTTAATTAATTTACTTCTTTTTTTAATATTTGAACATTACACATTAACTATTATTACTTTACTTCGTAGTAATTACAAATTAGTCTTTCTCATATGCTCAAATATACCGTAATCTTTTTCCTACCGTAATATTTCTCATACGCCAAATTCTACAGTAATCCTTCTTATATGCTCAAATATACCGTAATCTTTTTCCTACCGTAACCTTTTTCCTACCGTAATATTTTCCTTACCGTAACCCTTCTCATATGCCCATTCCTACCGTACCCTAGGACTGGCCCTCCGTGTGGCCGGCCGCTCGCTCCTTCGCATCGTCCGTCGTGCCACTGCCCATCCGAATGGGCACACGGAAGCATCCCGAGAAGCGTGCGCCATTTAAGAAAGAGGTTAATAATTTTTACGAATAAATTTGTAAAAAAAAATGTCATATTTTTTTTTACAAATTTATTCGTAGAAAAAGTTGAAACCAAAAGTTCTACACGAGGCTGTTAATTCATTAATTTGCATAATTTTTTTTACAAATTTATTCGTTGAAAAAGTTGAAACCAAAAGTTCATTAATAATTAACAGTCGAACTGGCTTTGTTTGCATACAAGAAACGGCCGTATTCAGACATTAGAAAAAACTGCGAGAACAAAAATTGTTTTGGCATTTGTCATTGGAAATGAGGAGATCTTACAGACAATTTGAGAACAAAAATATTCCAAGTTGATGTCTACTTTTTGATTGGTAGAAAAAGTTTTTTCTTACATAGTTTTAAGTGTTACTTTTTAAAGTATTTCTTTGAATATTACTTTTTTTAAATATTCATAATAAGTATTTCTTTTTTAAAATATTTATGTTAAGCATTACTTTTTTTAAATATATATTTTAAGTATTTATATTTTCTCAGGGAAACCTCGAGCTCGTCAAGATTCCCAACTTTCTCCACTTGACACCGGCAGCGATTCAGCGGCACTGCGAAGCTATCAAAAGTTGTTTTTTTTATTTTATTTTAGTTTTTATATATATATTTCCTCCTTGGCGGGAAACGTGAGACTATTATTATTATTAGAGACTATCCACCACTATTTTTTCACAAGAAAGAATTGAGTGGAGAGAAAATATACTTATTGTCATCTGTGTGCATCGCGTTCGCATCTGGTTGTGTGTTCCCCCTTTTTTATTATCTCCGCGCCGTTTCTTCGCCGAGGAAAAAACGTACTTACTGTTGACTTGACACGTCCCTCCCTGCTTTTGGGTCTACCCCACCTTGTTTTTGAGCGCAACATTAAGGAAAGAAACAGTGCTAACACACACCCTGGCTTACGCGCGCGCCAGGGTAAAAAAAGGAAAGGTACTCTGTCGATTCGACAGCTCCCACCCCTTATTTTGCGCCTCTGCAAAGCCCTACCCCACCATGCTTTTATAGGAACATTTAGACAAAACAACTAACCCACCCTGGCGACCTACATCCCCACCCTAATATTTTGGGTTCTCCTCGACTGTGGCTTTTATTTCCTGGCTTCCGCACCCACCCTCTTCTTCTTCTTCTTCTGTGTCCCATTGGCTTTTATTCTCTAGTCCGGCTCTGGCCGCCTCCCTGCAGCGGAGACAATGTAAGACCTCTAAATAATTTTGTGCAACGAAACATATTTTTTAACCCTGGCTGTGTGCGCGCTGGTTCTTCTTTGTGAATTTGTTTATTATCATTTTTACTCTTTATCGTTCTTAACAGTTTTCTTAAAAAAATAAAATAAATTTGTTCGTTCTTTGTGCTCTCCTCAACCAAGATTGCTCGTTCTTTACAGTCTTTTGCACGCCGTTCCCGCCCGAGCTGAAGGCGGCCGATTCGAAGGCAGCCTGGGCCACCGTCCCGCTCACTCTCTCCTACGCCGACTACGTGCATCAGGGCAACAACATTCGAGACATGCGAGCGAGAGTCGTGACACTCAAGGTATACGGTAGCTTTCTTTTCTTTTCGAGACCAGCTGTAGCTTGGCGCCAAATTCAAATACGGTTTAAATATTTTCTTCTCTCCCTCTCTCGCTACACTGTAGCTTTGCGTGCATTTCGAATTTATTTTCTAGTCTATTTTCCATTTTGGCCCCAGTGTTTAAATTGGTCTTGATTTTGCCAGGGGTCCCCCTTCCGAAAGATTGGGGCAAAAAAGGGTACGCCTTTCTCTCTCTACCCCTCTCATTCTTTTCATCTGTATCTCTCTCTCTCTCTCCCGTTTTTCTTTCTATGTCCATTCCAACATTCTTAACTTTCTATTAAAATATCATCTATTACATTTTAGAATTATTTTTCCCCTATTAATGGTATTAAATTTTCTTTGCAGTACTAAAGTGAGAAAAAAAAGTAGTACCTTGCTCAATCAGAATATGACTGCAATCTAGTGTTTTACGAGCAAGTCTAAAAAATAAAGGCGAAAATTGACAGTCTTTCTTTTTCTTAGCTTAATATCTTGATTTACCATTTGGCTCCATTCTCTAGGAGTTTTCCTGACTGTCTTTATCTATTTTTCTCTCTCTTTCTCTCTCTCTCTCTCTCTCTTCTTTTTTCTCCCTCCTGTTTCTCTCTCACTCTCTTTCGCTCCCCTTCTCTTTATCTATCTCTCCATCGCTCCCGTCTTTCCAATTTCAATTAGAATAACATTTATTGCTTATTGATCATGAATTTAGACGGCATATATATTACAAAAAAATTTTAATTGACAAATTATTTTGCCAAAAAAAGATAAGTTTTCCTTTTTTTTAAATATATTTTTAGAATTATATTTGTACTCTAACAATAAGAATCGCATAATAGTTAGTTCGTGGTGCAAAAGTAAGAGTACAAAAGGTAGTATCTTTCTCTATGAGAATATGATTCTCAATCAAAATATTATTTTTTATCAGAATATCACTGCTACCTAGTGGTTCTACTAGATGGTTTGTCTATAAAGGGAATGAGCGGATATTTACACTGATTCCCTCTTCTCTGGGTTGTCTTCTCCCTTCCTAATCTCGTCTCCTCCTCCCTCTGCACCTGAAGCTCTCCCTCTCTCTCTTTCTCTATCTCTCTTTCTCTCTCTCTTTCTATATCTCTTTCTCTCTCTTTTTCTCTCTCTCTCTCTCCCCCCCCCTCTCTCTCTCTCTCTCTCTCCCTCTCTCTCTCTCTGTTTCTCGTTTTCTTTTCTCTTCTTTCTCTTTTTATTTACTCATTCAATCTCTCTCTCCCTTTCTCTCTTTATACGCCTTTCTCTCTCTCTACCCCTCTCTTTCTTTTCATCTGTATCTGTCTCCCTCCCGTTTTTCTTTCTATGTCCATTCCAACATTCTTAACTTTCACATTAAAATATCATCTATTACATTTTAGAATTATTTTCCCCTATTAATGGTATTATATTTTCTTTGCAGTACTAAAGTGGGAAAAAAGTAGTACCTTGCTCAATCAGAATATGACTGCAACCTAGTGTTTTACGAGCAAGTCTACCTATAAAGGCGAAAATTGATAGTCTTTCTTTTTCTTAACTAAATATCTTGATTTACCATTTGGCTCCATTTTCTAGGAGTTTTCCTGACCTTCTTTATCTATTTTTCTCTCTCTTTCTCTCTTTCTCTCTCTCTCTCTCTCTCTCTCAATTTCCTGTGATGCATACGAATCCATTTTTTCCTATCCTTTTTCTCTTATCGCTAACCACTTCAGTATCTTTCTCTCTTCATCTTTATATTCCGCCTTCATTCTCTCTCGCTCTCTCTCTCTCCCCTTCTCTCTCTCTCTCTCTCTCTCGCTCTCTCTCTCTCTGTCTTTGACTTCTCTTTCCTTTCTCCCTTTTATTCTCTTTTCCTTTCTCATTCTCTCTCTCTCTATCTGTCCTCTCGTTCTCTCTCACTCTCCCGTCTGTTCCTCTCCCACTCTATTTCGCTCCCTTCTCTTTATCTATCTCTCCATCATTCCCGTCTTTCCTCTATCTGTCTTTCTAATTTCAATTAGAATAACATTTATCGTTTCATTGGTCATGAATTTAGACGGCATATCTTTTACAAAAAATGTTTAGTTGGTTATTCTATTTTATTTTTTTGACAAAAAAGGATCAGTTTTTCCTCTGAGATATTGGCTACATTTTTGAATTATATTTGTACTCCTATCACTGCAACCTGTTCTACTAGATATATCCCATTTGGCTAATCATATTTCGGATGTATGTATGCGTTTTTCTCCCCCCCCTATTCTCCCACTCTCTATCTCTCGCTTGCTCGCTCTCTCCTTCTCTATCTCTCTAACTCTCTCTCTTTCTCTCTCGTTATCTCTTCTCTCACTCTTCTTTGTTCTTTTATTCTCTTTCTATCTTTTTTGATCTATTTTTCTCTCTCTCTCTCTTCTCCCTTCCTAATCTCTCTCCTCCTCCCTCTGCAGCTGAAGCTGTCTGCCCTCTCGCTCTCGGAACACGCTCGTGACAAGATGATTCGACTGGCTGGCAACCGATACGACGAAGCTGAAGAACTGCTCACCATCACGACTGATAGGTGAGAGAGACGGCAACCTAGATTAGACGGGTTTACATCAATCGCAGATTACGGTATTATGCGAACTGTATGAATTTTTATTAATTACTTGTAATAACAGGGGCGATTGATGTTTCTTTCCACTAATTAATCTATTATTAAATAAATAAATAAAAAAATCCACCAGGATTGTTTATATAAAATGGAAAACATTATTTAAAGAAAAAGAAAGCTGAATCTTGTGGAGAAATAAGGCCATGCGTATCTACTGATTGCCCTTTTTGAAAAAAATTACATTATTATTATGCGCAGATGCTACACACGCGCTCAGAATCTCGACTACGCATATTATTTGCTCACCGTTCTCTTCCACGAGTCTAACGTTAGATATATTTTTTAAATTTATTTAATTTAATAACATTTTTAAAACAAAATTTTTCTATTCCTCTTTAGAAAAAATAAAAGAGATTTGAAAAAAGCAACAAAAAGAGTGATGAACTACAACTCGTTTCCAATTTTCTTTCAAAAGTAGTTTGTAGTTTTCATTATATTTGTCGGAAATTATTTTTGTAAATATTTGTTCTGCTTCAGAAAGTTGAACCTTGGGAAGAGATGAAGCAACGAGTGGATGAGCTGAAGGTTTTCATTTACTTTTTTGTATGAAAAAAAAGTTTTTTTTTGACGTTTAATGTGTGTCTCTTACTGCCAGAGAAGCGGACTTTTTTAAGGATAAAAAAAAGAAAGAGCTTAGGAAAATTTTTCCCTCAAAGTTTAAGGGCGAAATTTGTTTAAAAATAAAGTGATTATATAGCATTATATCATAGAAGTAAAATAATTAAAAAAATAAAATTCGTCTAATTTCAGGTAAACTTTGACGGCTCTTCGACCAAGGACAAGCTTGTGGACCTTCTGGACAAACTGGCAGCTGTTGAAACGATTGTCAGAGTCTTATTTATTTATATTAATTTATTTATTTATAAACTAATTAAGTGCATATTAATTTACTTATTCGATATATTACTTTGGCAACACTAGTAGATTCTTTTTTCTTCACTTTATTCTCTTTCTTTTAATACATAATGAACAGCAGTGATTAGTATCTAGAAATCATTGTTAGCGTGAAACTAGTAACATTATAATGTTTTTTTAAAGATGTTTTTTATTGATGCCATTTTAAATATTAATATTTAAAATTAATTTGTTCCAGTCCACCCCAGTGAAGGAGGCGCTGACTGCGCCGGAGGGCGGAGAAGAGAAGGCGAGGCGAGGAGCGATCGCCCGCCACGAGAAAGTCACCGAATTTGGCGAGATGTGGCAAAAGTACAGGAATACGGTAAGACAAAAGTTGAGGAGAAATCTAGGGCTAAACTTCAAGAGTACTGTAAGACGAAAATTGTGGAGTAATGTAAGACAGAAATTGGAGAGTAATGGAATGAAAAAGTTTAAGATTACTGTTAGGCCTTCTTTAAGCAACCATTCATTGCGTATTTTAAAAGAGGGAGAGAGAGAGAGAAATATATCCCATCTGCAAATTATTTGTTCTTTTTTTTACTTTGTTTAAAAAAAAATTCCACGTTCAGCACGATGACATGTGGTTTTATGTACAAGTGCTCGTGTAAAAGATCGCTTGAATTAGATAAAAGCTGCTAGATTAGTGAGAGTGTAGTCGTAAAATGAATTCAATTGTTTCGGATTCTCTCCTCCGAAGGTGTTGGGCCTGATAAGGATTTGTTGCTAAATTCAGATTGGGTTTTCTATGTCACTCTCTTTCTCTCTTTCTCTCTCTCTCTTTCGGCCTCTCTTCTCCCTCTCTCTCTCTCTGCGTCTCTTTCTCTCTCTCTCTTACCATTTTTCTTTTTCTCCTTTTGTTCCTAGTTCTGTACTCCTATCTCTCACTCTCTCTCTCTCTCCCTCTCTCTCTCTCTCCCTCTCTCTCTCACTCTCTCTCTCTCTTAACATTTATTTCTTGCAGGAAGAGACTCCAGAGTCAACCCGTGAGTATGCGAAGAAAGTGCGCGAACTCCTCGGAATCAAGAGTGTTGGCGATTCGAAAAAGGCCACCAAAAAGACGACTTCTTGAAAATTTGAATTTTTTCATTTTCGCGCTCTTTTCATGTTTATAGCGAGGAATAAATGGAATTTGAGTAGCTCTAGCATTTTCTCAATTAAAGGAATGTTATCTCTTTATTGTTTTTGTTTTCTTCGTTTGAGAGGTGTCCTTGTTTAAGTTTCATTAAAAGAGTTTCGTCTCATGTGTGATGTTAGAACATTAAAATGTAAAGTAAGAGGAACAAGTTCTCAAGGGTTGTATTGGATATCCGGGAAGACTGATAGCGTAGAACACAGCACATTGAAATAGTGGAACTCCATTCACTTTTGCTCAGTATGAGAAAAATTTTCAAACATCGCGCCAAATTGCTACCTAGAATATTATTTAAACTTCCCGCAATTATCAAAAAAAAATTTAACGGGACAACACTGTAGCCACCGGGGTAAACAGATTCGTGCGTTTATCCGGCATATCGACGCATACAACCGACATTAGCCGGCCTTTTCTATGGAGAGAGAGTACGAAGGGCTCAAGCAGTGAGATGGGAGGAGAGGGATAAGGTACTCGTTTCAAAATGAACTAGTCCCATACTTGCTAAAAGCCGTCCGAGATAGTTTGCTTCTAACTCCTAATAACGAAAGTACTTCATTCGTAGAATTCCTTTTTTGATTAGCACTATTCCAACTGATCATTTTGGATCAGTACAGTGCACCTTTAGGTGGGGGTCTTCTTTAGAAACAATTGAATGGGGGAAAGTGCTGTGTAGAAGAGTTGTGAGCACTGCAGGGAAGAGGCCATATAGGCAGAGATAAAGAACGAGGACTATGGAAATGGAGGAGATGAAAGGGGGGAGAGATAGACAGAGAGAGAGAGAGAAGGGAGTGGTAGAGAAATTTTTATGGAAATAGTTGGAGAAAGCGAGAGAGAGAGTGAGTGAAGGGAGTGGTAGAGAAATTTTATGGAAAGAGAGGGAACAGGAAGGGCAGTGGGAGTGATTGGATTGAGTTACATCTTAGAATTATTTTTTGTACTCAAATTATGACATTATATTTACGATGCAATACAAAACAAAGAGTGCTTTGCCATCAGAATATGGCTCTGCAACCTGGTGGTTTTACGAATAAGTCTGCTTATAAACGGTTCGAGCCAGGCTGAAGCAATGATTCTGTCTTCACCAGGAACCTGTTATCTCTCATTAGGCTAATAAAAATGTTTCCCTGTCAGATGTATGCATTTTTCTCCCTTTCTTTCTATCTCTCTCCCTCTTTCTCTTTCTCTCTCTCTCTCTCTCTCTCTCTCTCTCTCTGTCGTTGTTCTATCTTTCCTTTTCCCTCTTATTATCTTTTTCCTTTCTGATTCTCTCTCTCTCTCTGTCTCTTTCTCTCGAATCTTCTGCATACCACGTCTCTCAGCCACTCATCTCTCTCTCTCTCTCTCTCTCTCTCTCTCTGTCTCTCTCTCTCTGTCTCTCTCTCTCTCTCTCTCTCTCTTCTCTCAATTTCCTGTGATGCATACGAATCACTTTTTTTCTACTCCTTTCTCTCTTATCGCTAACCACTTCAGTATCTTTCTATCTTTATCTCTGTATTCCGCCTTTTTTTAAAGAAATTGCACGAGTTCCGAACGATAACACGTGGTTTATCAACAGTTGCTCGAGTAAAAGAACCGCTTTTGTAGTTTCGGATTCGATTTACCAAAAGTTTAGAGCCTGATAGGAATTTGATATATTTTGATTTGTCTTTCATTGTTTCGGCGAATTAGATAAATGCTTTGTTTATCTATTTGCCACTCTCTCTCTCATTGTCAGTCTCTCTCAATTTTTTTGTCTCTCTCCAATTTTCTTGCTCCCCGTTTCTCTCCATTCTGTTTCTCTCCCACTCTCTATCACTCCCCTTCTCTTTATCTATCTCTCCATCGCTCCCGTCTTTCCTCTTGCCAATTTAAATTAGAATAACATTTATCTTTTTCTTGATTATGAATTTTTATCGCAAGAGACGAGGACAGCGCTATTTGGACTGAAACAGGCCAAATACGCAAGAAGAAGAAACGATTTTTTTTTATGCGGCATCATATCCTCTTTACTCTCTCTCTCTCTCACTCTCACTCTGTCTATCTCTCTCTCTCACTCTCACTCTCTCTCTCGCTCTCTCTCTCTCTCTTTCCATCTACACACCTCGTTCCCTCTCCCCTCACTATCTCTTTCCCTTTCTATTTTAGTGAACTTATGGACCTCATGGAATGATAAGAGTTCGTCTTGCTGCGATTTTCGCGCGGAATTGAAGTAGATGTCGACTCATCGCCTTTATGACGATAACAGGAGTGAAAAAAGGGAGTCGCGTGTATGGCGACAGTTTCATACTTTTTTATCTGGAACAGAAGAAGAACACAATCTATGTACGTGTCATAGATTTGACGGAAAAGTTGCACAATCAGTGGAAAGGTGAGGAATCGAGAAGGATTGCTACGAATGTGTTCATACAATTTCGACGACTTTATCCTCAATTTCGACGACTTTATCCATAATTAAACTAATAGAAACGAACAACATTAAAAGGAAAGAAACGCAGAACAAAGCGGCTGCATCCAAAGAGAAATCTGATGGAATGGAATGAAAGTAAACTAAAATACATGAAAGGAAGGAGAAGCTTGTTTCGAGCGAAAGCGACATGAATGAATTAGAATCTTCGAGCACTTTTGGAGGAAAAATAGAGAAGAAGGATTGGGAGAAGAGGCTAGTCATGCCATTAGGAAGCAAAAGGAAGGTCACATCAAGTGTCCGATATCAGCAAGAAGTGTCACACTCTTCCACACTAGGTAATATGCACTTTGAGTGGGTCAGGAAACGAATTATATACATAATTCACTTTATTCATTGTCATAGTGAGTGGAGAGAATATGCGCATATTTGGACAAAGGAAAAAATTAAAAGAGTGAAAACAATGAAGAGATACATATATATGTATATCGTTGAGATAGAGAGAGAAGTGAAGCGAAATACATATGTATGTATATACAATAGAACGATAGAAAAGACTAGAATATGCGAGCGAAAAAAAACTCCTAATGAAGTGTATATGTGCATGCATAATATGCAGTCGATTGATGGAGAGAAAATCAGAAATTAATCGGGACAACATTAGGTGAACAGTATAATTTACAGAAGTACTACTATTAGTAATCAACGTATTCTGAGCAGAGTATGCGACGATGTTTTTTTTTGGCACTTGGCTTTTTCCTCTCGCTGTGTTACATACACTCAACGTGTAATGTAGTCTTGCCAGCACGCATGGATGTGCCTACGGACACAGAGTCATCAATCAATCAATCAATCAATTTATTACGGTGTCGCATATATGAATGAAAATACACGTGGTAAAAAAATATTAAGAGGAGAAAGAAAACGAAAAGAAGCAAAGGAAAAAAAAAGAAATAATAATTATAATAATAAATTAGAAAACTAAATAGAAACAAGAACTGGACTATCATTAGTAAGAGCATTAAACTGAATTGAAGCTCTAATAAAGAACGAATTTTTATGAGAGCGCCCGAGACAGATGAAAGAAATGCCGAGCTTTTGTACACGGGCTAGGCGCATGAGACTACCATAGGGAGAACAACTGAATATCTGTAGAAAAAATTTATAGTTTTTTTAACGGCGTGTGAGCATAAAGGCAATACATTATAGAGAAATCTTGTCGTCCATTTCTATGGTTGGCTCGTTGCATCTGGGAGATTGTCTTTGGCGACTATTTGGTGGCCTAAAGCTTCGGCAAGAGTGTCGCTCACAGCGTCGGCAAACCAGCAGCAGCACGTAGCCTGATGCGTTTCTCATGAGATCGGAAATTGGCAAGGCAGCCACTAGCATCGTTGGTGGCAGAATCTCAATCAAGAATGGACTTTACGCAGGGAAAAAAATCTTGTTTTAACGTCTTTGTTATGATATTGAGCGAATGCGAAGAAAAAGAAGGCACAGTTATTTAATCCAACAAACCTGAGTTACCGAGGAGGTTAGCTTGGATCGAATGAGAGCAGTTCCGCATGTGATGATCGTTAGTAAGAAACACTTTTCTAGTATTTGGTCGAAATGAAGTTGAAGTGCACGATCGCGTTTAAGACGATGAGCAGAGCGAATGCGAATCGCGTGTATGGCGACTGCTAAATATGCATTTGTGAAATAAAAGAAGGAGAAAAATCAGAAAATACAATTGACAAATGCAAAGAGTGGCAAAGAAAACCGAAGAACAGTTGCACAATCAATGGAATCGAATCAACCGCGTGAAAAATCGACAAAGATGACAACTGGCTGTCTCTCTCTCTCTTTCTCTCTCACTCTCTCTCTCTCTCTTTCTCTCTCTTTCTCTCTCTCTCCCTCTCTGAGCTTCTCAGGCAGTCTAGATCCCTTCATGCGCCTCTCAATCGTGTTCTCTCACTCTGCCTCTCTCTTTATCTTTCTCTCTCTTTCTTTCTCTATCTATCTTTATCACTCTCTCTCTTAATTTTATCTTCCCTATGTTGTGTCACTTCTTCCATCTCTCTCTTTCTCTCTACATTCTCTAACTATCCAATCTATCCGTGCAGCCACAACAAATGGCAGTCATCATTTCCATGAATCTCACTCCTCTCTCTCCTCTCTACTGCCTCTCCTTCGTTTTCTCTTTCCATTCTTCTCCTCTCTCCATTTCTCTCTTTTCTCTCTTCATCTCTCATTGTCAATAAGAAATGCTAAAGAGTTGTGTGTCACTGTTTCCCTATGTTGTTTTTCGTTCATCATCAACTTTTCTACATGTACATGTGAAACTATGTACATACATACATACAATGTGCAACTAGTTTATCGAACAAAACGATCATTAGATGTCTCCAACTTTTCCAGATCCATCCGAAGCTAAATTAGAGATGACTGTTTTTCCCACGGTCCAATCTGCTTGTCATCCTTGTCCTTCTCGAAGATCTTGCACCCTCCTTCCGCTTTTCCCTTCTTCCATCTTTGCAGGGCACAGGTGCAGGATGGAGAATTCACTTGTTCCTAAAATGATTTCAAATTAAAAATGCATAATAAAGAATTTCCATATAGAATTATGCAATTCAACCGTTTCTCACCTTCTGTGTCCTTCTCACATTCTTATTGCCATCTTTCTGCATCTGCAGAGGGGGCGGTGGTATCTTTGAAAGAATTCGTTGAGCTTTGGCTCTTGAAGACGCATCATCGAGCTCTCACGTCCAGTTCACGGGTTCTTTCTTCACCTTCTTCTACTTCTTCTCACTCCCCTGAAGAATAAACATTCATATCTACTGGTATGCACCATTTTTGTGAAATTTTCTTTTTCTTTTTTCAATTTTAAAACTTACGTACGGAATTTGAGAGCAAAGGCGCTCTGCTCTTTTCTTCTGGAGACTTGCACGGTTCGATGGCAAGAGTCTGCTCGGTTAGAAATGTTCTTTGAAAGACCAGCATGGCGGCACTGGCGGCCGGCGGCCGTCTCATGAAACACATGAACACATTCTTTTCTACATGACATTCACCCTCCCAAAAAAAGAGAAAAAATATATTTATTCAACAAGCAAATTCTTTAAGCAAAACTTTCGCTTGTCCTCCCAAGAGAAGACACAAACAAACCGCATTTGTTTTGTTGTACGATCTCTTCTTCGCACCTCTTCTGGGTGCTGCTTTCAAGGAGAGTCCTCGTCTGAAGATGACGAGGATATTTCCGAGTCTCTCTGCAACCAAAATTCTGTGCTTCTAAATTAACGAATAACTTACTGTAAATATGATGATCGAGTCTTGTTTTAAAAGAGAAAAGGATAAATTAAACTTTTTAAAATAATGCATTAATTATAGCGGATAAAGCTATTGATGAATGCTTAATGGAAACTCACCAAACTCCTTTAGAAGACAAAGACAAATTAAATCATGAACATTGTTGGGGAAAAAAGGACTAAATTGGGTCGTGAATGTCTCGGTAAAGGATGTCTACTGGCTTGCTCTCTCTCTTTATCTCTCTCTCTCTCTCTCTCTCTCTCTCTCTCTCCTTTCTCACTCTCTCTCTCATCTGTCTCATCTCTCTCTCTCATCTCTCTCTCTCATCTCTCTCTCTCTCTCTCTCTCCCTCTCTTCGTCCACGGATGCGTTTTTCCTACCCTTCGGTTCGAATGTCGGTATGCATCCCTACTCTGACTCACTCCCCCCACCATCTCCATCTTCTTTTTGCTATCTTGCTCTCCACTCTGTCTCCCTCTCTCTCTGTCTTATTTATTCCCTCTGCTATGTCAACCTCCCTCGTTTCTCTGTTCATCTCTCCCCTATCGCTCACAATCAGTCATCTCCTCTTTCTCTCCTTCTTGCTGATGGTCCTTGCTTACAAAAAGGCGAGAGCAAGCAAGCCTGATAGAGCGCATACAACATATTTAAAAAATTTAATTAATAATCTATTTTTGCGTTTATTTCATCATTTTCCAGGGACACGCGAAAACGCGATTTAAATTTGTCTATTTGCCGGCAATTATGATTCAGAGGTGAAACAGTAGCAACCTGTTGACTGTATCAATACGAACAAGAACATATTAGAGGTCTCGGAGAGAGAGAGAGAGAGGGAGAGAGAGAGAGAGATTGAGAGAGAGAGGGAGAGGGAGCTGAAGAGAGTGATCGAGAGAGATAGAGAGAGTGAGAGAGAAATAACGAAAGATAAAGGATGGGAGAGCTGGAGACATTGAGAAACATAGTAATTTTTGTTACTACTTAAATGGACAAATTTATTCACCCATCAAATGAAGATGAGAAAAGGGGTCACCGAAAGAAGAGAAGTGTCCTCCTGGAGGAAAAAAAGAATGGACAACATATTCGGTATAAAAAAAGTAAACATATTTACAAAAAATCTATTAAAGAACATCTTTCTTGATGTAATGAGACGATTGTTTTTAAACAAGTTTTTTTTGCAATATTGAATTTTGCATATAAATCAAGAAAAAAACGCAAGTTGTTGTTAATTTAGAGGTCAGCAGCCGATCAATGTTATACAATCCGAACTTTGTTTCTTGCTTTCGACAAAATGCCAATTGCGCTTCACAGAATTAGGCAATTGCGAAAAGAACGCCTAGTCATTACCGAGAAAAGACGCAAAACATCTGTGTTGTATGAAAACTGTTCGTTGAAAAAATTGTAAATCAGAATGAGGTGGTCTAGGAAACATTAAATAATATGTTTTCACTTTAAAAAAGTTCCTATTTCTTAATAATATAGCCAAAAAAACTGTGTGACAATATTGTAAATAGTCTCCTTTTATTCTCAATCAGAATAAAAGGAGACTCTTTACAATATTGCCACACTACATGCTGGCAGATTCACAATGTAATCTGATTGTACTTTTTTCTACTTCTAAACTAACTTTTGCTGACATTGTATAAAGCAAATAATCAGTGAATATTCTGGAATATAACGACCATCAGAAAACTAGACTTTCCATGTCTTGTATTTCAATAATCAATTTCCTTTCAAGCTCTCGCAGCTGTCGACGAATCGTTTTATCATTTGATCGATTGACTTTTGTAACTTTTACGGTTTCTAAAACCACCGGGTGATAGTTTTCAGCAATGAAAAAGGTATGCGAAGAGGAATGAAGAGACAAACACAAGAAAATAATCTGCGACAATTGTTTGTATAGTGGAATTCGGCGTAGAGGCAGAGATAGAAGGATGGAAAGAGAGAGAGAGAGAGAGAGAGAGAGAGAGAGAGAGTGAGAGAGAAGGAAAGAGAGAAAGAGAGAGAGAGAGAGGGAGAGTGAGAGAAGGAAAGAGAGAAAGAGAGAGAGAGAGAGAGGGAGAGGGAGAGAGCTCAATCCCATTAGGCACTGCACGGCGTTGTCGACTTATTCGGCTCTGACAACACACTCATCATTTCGCAGATTCGCTCGACGACAGCGGTCAAGGCGGGAGAAATATTTTATATTCCCGCCACTTTCAGATTCAAATAACATTAAAGTAATAAATTTGAAGATCATTTACATACTAATCTTACTTATAAAGCTGCCCACGAACGGAATAACGGAACTGGGCAAATTCAATGGCTATGGCTATTATTTTCTTTCCAAATGTCCAACTTTATGCCAAATATTCAACTCGTGTCCCTTACTTTTTTAATGCGTTTCCTATAATGACTACTTCATCCATCGGGGTTCATTGTGAGTTATATCCACTTGACGCCTAACTAAAACCGCCGGGGCATAGAAATTAATTTGGGCTCTCTTTTTTTCTTTCTTCTTAAATCAATTTTCTGACAACAATTTTTCTAAATTAATTTTTGTGAGATACAGTACCGCCGCAATTGCGCTGCATCTTCAAATGGGTTTCATACTAAAACATGAATTTTCTCGTCAGTGTCTACTTTTTTGAGAAACTAATATTTCCAACGTATTTATCTGCATCGAATTAGTCTAGTTTGCACAGAAAACTACGTTGAAATGCGCCATAAGCGCTGAAAAATCAATTGAAATTATTTATATTAATATAATTAATATAATTAATATATGTACCAGAAATGTTGGGCTGTACTGTATAATATGTACCTTTAAATAATTTCCTTTCTAGGAATATAATGACAATGTATTTGTACGAGTGTTTTTTTCAACTTTGGTGCTGACAATGAGATTGTAATGCGCATTTAATTATCTCATTGATTGCGCTGTCAAATAACGAGATCGGCCACGGAAATCCAGATATTCTTATCTCATAGCAATAGTTATGTGGTTAAGCATTTCTATTTATTTGCATAATTCAACTGTTGCCTCTCCGAATCCATCTCTTGCAATGGAATATCTTGATGTCAGAGTTTCTTTGAGGGCGTCGACAAAAAGAGCAAACAGAGCAGAACGCTCTCGTTGACAATTCCACGAGGAATCTAGACTAACAAAAAGAAATTTTTTTCTAGGCTTATAATTTCTTTAAGTAGTGAGAAGGGAGATATTTGAAACATCCTTCTAATATCTTTGTAAATCAGGTGAAATGAGAAAAAAAGTGAAGGAGAGATATAGAGACAGAGAGAGGAAGAGAGAGAGAGTGAGAGAGAGAGAGAGAAAGAGAGAGAGACAGAGAGACAGAGAGAGAGAAATGCGAGAGAGGGACAGGGACAGAGAGAACGAGTTAGCAATGATAGACTTTCTAAAATGCTCTAAACTTTTTCCGAAGAAGAATTGCACATGCCTTTATCTTCTTTTTTCAATGAGTGTTTTCGAGAAATGTCGAATTACGATCTACCAAGGAGAACACGTATGTATATCCACTTGACGCAAACCAAAAGCACCGGTACATATAAGTAATGGTACGTCATGGTCAACAATTCGGCTTGTCGTAGAGAGATGGAGAACGAGAAAGATTGAAATAGAGACAGAGAGAGGCTGAGAAAGAGTGAGTGAAAAAGAGACGGAGAGAGAGAAGAGTGAAATACATTGTGGGAGTCATTGGATTGAGTGGGGGATTCATAAATGTCTTGAAAAATAAAAGATAAAAATTAATGGGGGGAGCGACTTATCCAAGTTACAAGACAAGAGAGTGACAGAGAGTGAAAGAGAAAGATATAAAATCAAATAGAAAAGGGGAAAGAGAGAGTGAGAGAACGCGAAAGAATGAAGAAGGAGAGTGAGATAGAGAGTGAGAGACAGATGGAGTGAGAGTGAGAGAGATTCAGAGAGAAGATTAGTTATAGAAAGATGGAGTTATGTAACAGAAACTTCCTCATTACAAGGAGAATAAGCTTGGTGATCATGCAGAATTGTCGTTATACTTGTTCTTTACTTTATTTTTCTTCCTGCCTGGTTCTCACCTGCGAGAGAAACGATCTGTTAATATATTTATGCCAACTAAAAGCGCCTGTCCATATTCGGCCTTAAATTTCTGGCATTATTTGAGTCGCCAAAACATTTCCTCATTCATTATGCTGGAAAATAACGATCACTCAGTGAAAAAGAGATATTATTTTTCTCTCTCATGATAATACAATTTTTTCAGTTCTAATCATTTGCAAAAAAAAATCAACTGATGTCTCTACTAATTTCGTTTATAAAAGAATGCAACAGAGCTCAGATTTTGCTCTTGTTCTTTTTCTAAAATTCCTTTGTAATGCATATATATGTAGAGACATGGAATTAAAAAAATTTATATGCCGCCAATTTGCAATTATAACCAACGATCGACACAGGCATATTACAATTTGGTTTTAACATTCTATCACCACCCCACGAGGAATCAAGGAAGGCGCTAATGACTCTCAAATAAAATGCATCTAACGAAGCTGAAAACCACCGTTCCCGCTTCGCATTTTTACAACGCGTTAAAAAGTTGGATACGAGATAAGAAATGTATCGAATTAGTAATTTTTATATTAGAATTCGGGAATAGATTGAGGTATGGAGAGAGAGAGAGAGAGAGAGAGAGAGAGATGAATTAAGAGAGTGAGACTAATGCGCAAATATTTCCTTAAAGGAGCTGGAAACTCAATTTTTTCGATGTGTAAGTGATGGATGTAATGGACTTGGACTGCTTGAACTAAAACAATGCCGAAGCATGAACGTCGAAAAATATTTCGCTAAAAAGCAGAAGGTGCAATTAGGATGCATCGACCGTGTCAAGGGCATCGTGGTAGGAGTTAACGAGTTTCAAGCTCCTTTAATACGTGAACTGATGGATTCTCTCGATTTCCTATGTACATATATTTACTATGGAAACAACTAATAAATCACCAAGAAACAATAATGCAATGTGTCATATAAATATACATATATTACCTTGATTACTGTACCTCTCAGACAAAGATCGCTATTTCATCTGATGTTGAGCTTCACTCAAGTTAGCCGAACACTCACACTTGGTCTCTTTGTGTAATGCTCTCCCTCTTTTATGTTGTGCCTAATTCATTATTCCAGCCTATCATTAATCGCATATTATGGCTATTCAGTTTAAAAAAAATAAAAATAAAATTTCTTTCTTTTCGGACCACTGAATTTTTTGTTGTTGGACGCCTTAAATTAGTTGGGAAACCTACATATGTATTTGCCATGAAACGCCCACAGTTCGGCGTGAAGCCTTTTTTTTAAACGGGACGCCTACATTTGAATAGAGCCTTACGGTTGTCCTGAATGGCTTTCTTTCTTCTTTCAATCTTCTGTATGAATAATTAATGACGACGTGAGTCAACGAGACAATCCATGAGAATACGCTTCGCCAATTTTTATCCGCTTGAAGTAAACTAAAAGCGTCGGTGCGTAAAAGAAATGGTTCGTCATGGTAAATATTTCGGCTCGTTTGCCACAGAGAGAAAGAGGGTGAGCGAGAGAAATGAGTGGCTGACAATGAGAGAAGTGGTATGGAGAGGATTCGATAAAGAGAGAGAGAGAGAGAGAGAGAGAGAGAGAGAGAAAGATAGATGGAGAAAGAGAAACATTGAAATAGAGACAGAGATAGAGAGAGATGGAGAGCAATGAAATATGAATGGATTGAATGGGGAATACATAAATGGCTTGCAAAATATAAGAGAACGAACAAGAAAAAAGAGTGACAGAGAGTGAAAGAGAAAGATTGAAGATAACTCATAGAAAAAGGGACTCGCTTGTTTTCAATGGTGACAAATTCTATATCTTGAGAGGTGAAACACATATCAATTGCTACAAAAGGATGGGATTGCATATATATATATAGTAACTAATCAATGAAGTGATTAATAAAAGCCCGAACCAAACGAATAGTCCGTGACTACTGAAGGAGTGCCGTCAGATCGAAGAAGGGCGATGACATTAAAGAATAAAAGTTGGATGTGGTGGTAGTTCTGTGGAGGGTGAAGGGGTCGCCGAAGGCAGTTGAGTCATCCTGGAGAGAAGAAAAAAAAGGCAAAATTAATTCGTTTTAAATAAGAATATTTCTTCTTTTTAAATAAAGCAACACTTTTTTTAATGAAACAACTTATTTCAATAAAATAAAAATTTATTTGCATGTCTGATAATTTTTTTTTCGGTGATAAGAAAAAAATGATGACAGCGAAGTTAATAGGAATTAACTTCTAAGAACCATTAACTAGGGGTTAGATCCGCCAATTTATATCCTCTTGACATAATCTAAAAGCGTCGAAAAAAACACAAAAAAGTAAGAAAAATAGAGAGAGAGATGAAAGCAGAAGAAGAAGAGAGAGAGAGAGAGAGAGAGAGAGAGAGAGAGAAAGGGAGAAAGAGAGAGAAAGCGAGAGAGAGAGAGAGAGAGCGAGATAGAGCGGAAGGAGAACGAAATTAAAACTTAACGTAATCATGAAACATTTTATTTATTTATCTGCGTTGGATGAAAACTGCTGGTTGAAAAAAATTTGCAAGTCAGAATGAGTCTAGGAAACATTGAAAATATATTTTCACTTTAAAAAAGATCAAATAAGATCATGAAAGATCTTATTTTTTAAAGCCAAATTCTAAGTAAAATAGCCAAAAACTGTATGCCAAAATTGTAAAGAGTCTCCTTTTATTCTCAACATCGGAACGAGTGCCGATGCGCATCTTTTCACAATAAAATCTGCTTGTACTTTCCATTTCTCAACTAACTTTGGCCGGCATTGTATAAATCAAATAATCTCTGATTTTCCTGGAATATAACGACAAACAGAAAACGGAAGCTTTTCAATATCCTGTATTTAATCAATCTATTTCGGAATCCGGCCGCGACGTATTACTTACGCACTTGATTGATAACCTTTTGTAACTTTTACGGACACTAAAACCACCGGATGATTATTTCGGCAATGTAAAAGCTATGTGAAGAGAAATGAAGAGACAAACACAAGAAAATATTCTGAGACAAAATGTTTTTATAGTGGAATTCGACATTTTCGGCTCTGTAAGTCCGGATGCCGCAGATTCGCTCGACGACAGCGGTAATGGCGGGAGAAATATTTTACATTCCCGCCTCCCTCTCCCTCTCACCCTCTCCGCCTTCTTCTCTCTTACTCCTTTTTTCTCTCTCTTTCTGTCTCCTCTCTCCCTCTCTCACTCTCCCTCTCCATCTTTTCCTCTCCCTCTCTCACTCTCCCTCTCTCCTATCTCCCTCACCGTCTCCTTTTCCATTACTCTCTTTTTCTCCCTCTTTCTTTCTCTCCCTCTTTCTCGCTCATTCTTTCCCACTATCTCTCCCTCTCCCTCTCTCCCTCTTTATTCCCCCCCCCCCTCCGGAAGACGGCGACAGTCCCGGCTGACCTGGGCCGCACTTCTTCCTCGCCACAGTAGGGCGTGACTCCTCAGGCATGCCTCATGACGTCATCGAATATTTATCCGATGCCGATCTTCATATATTTGTGCATGTTTGCTGACAAACATTGATATGCAGATTACTGTAATATCGAGCCTTGCTTGAATTAGCCAAATGTCTGACTTTATGATAAACATCCTACTCGCTTTTATTTCTTTTTTAAAATGCATATCCCAATCTGGTATTTCAGCGGTGTTCATTGTGATCCGTCTAGTTATATCCGCTTGACGCCAAACTAAAAGCGCCGGGGCATAAATAAATTTGGGCTTAATTTTTTCTCTCTTCTTAATATAAATTTTTGACAAAAATATTCTTATGTCATAGTAACAGTTTTTATTGTTGAGCATTTCTAATTATTTGCATAAATCATGTTTGCCTCTCCAAGTCAATCTCTTTCAATTCAATTTGTTTGTAATTTCATATGTACAGTCGCACACATTTAATCTTGATGTCAGAGTTTCTTTGAGGGTGTCGACAAAAAGAGCAAACAGAGCAGAACGCAATCGTTGACAATTCCACGGGGAATCTCGACACTTCTTACAACAAATAATTTTTTCTAGGCTTATAATATCTTATTTTATTCATTCAGTAGTGAGAAGAGAGATATTTAGAAACATTCGCTCCTTCTATATCATTGTAGATCAGCTCAACTACAGAGAATAAGAGAGAAGAAGAGAGAGAGAGATTGGGAGAGGGACAGAATTAAAGAAAGACAGAATGAGAGAGAGCGAGAGAGAGAGAGAGAGAACGAGTTAGGCATGATAGATTTTTCTAAAATGCTCATAATAGGCGACATTGATCGCCAGTCGAGTTGGATGCGATCCGATCACTTATATCCGCTGTGCGCAAACTAAAAGCGCCGGTGCAATAAGAAATGGGGAAAAAATTTTCTTTCCTGCCAAAATATATAATCATATTTATAATATAATTCGGGCGAGAGAGAGAGAGAGAGAAATAGAGATAGAGAGAGTGCGAGAAAGAAAGAAGGGGAAGAGTGACATAGACAGAAAGCAATCCCATTAGGCGCTGCACGGCATGGTCGACTCGTTCGGCTCTGACAACACAGTCCGCATGCCGTAGATTCGCTCGACGACAGCGGTCAAGGCGAGAGAAATATTTTATATTCCCGCCACTTCCAGATTCAAATAACAATTAAAGTAATAAATTTGAACAGCATTTAAATATTATTCTTGTTTGTAAAGCTCTCTCTCTCTCTCTCTCTCTCTCTCTCTCTCTCGCTCTTGTTCGCTTACCTCTTTCAAATGCGGTAACGCCTTATATTCTCAAACAATTATGTCACTAACTGAAGGCGTCGACCATCGTCCTAACGGAGCAGAAACTAGTGTAGCTCTTTTCTTTCTTGGTTACCTTTGAAACCAAAATGAAGGGACAAAAAAAAATTGTAGAGAAGCCAGAATAGCTGGCCATAAATAATGCGCATTAATTTCGATCGTGCTAGGATTTCTCTGACCTATACAAAAAGGTATGTTGTTGCCGTAAAATGCGGCAAAAGGATATAATATTTATAGATTATTGATTCACTAAACCAGAAGATATTCGCGCATCGAAAAGGAGACGATTGCCGCTCTTTTACTTTGATGGTTATCTTTGAAAGTACCATTGCTCATTCATCGGGCTAGTTGCTGGTTGAACATTTCAGTTGTTTCTTTATCATACATAATATAGCAAGCTGTGCAGCTTATCGTTAGAATATTATAAGCATCGTTGTAACGGGTAAACAAACAAGACCAAGGCTCTTTATCTCTCGCTCTCTCTCTCTCTCTCGCTCTCTTTTTTAACTGTAATAAATAGAAACTAGAGAGACAAGACGAGAGTGAGATGTGAAAGAGGTAAGCGAACGAGAGGAAGAGAGACAGAGGGAGAGAGAGAAAGAGAAAGAGAGAGAGAGAGAAAGAGATAGGGAATGAGAGAGAGAGAGCCTGTAGAGCATTTACTCCATTTTTTCGAGATAACATTATCTCCTAACACATTGTAACACGGCTCTGGATATTCCTCTCTCTCTCTCTCCCTCTCTCTCCCCTCTCTCTCCCCTCCCTCTCCGCCTTCTCTCTCTCACTCCCTTTTCCCTCTCTTTCTGTCTAGCTTCCTCTCCCTCTCCCTCTCCCTCTCTCTCCCTTTCTACTCCGCCCCCATTTCCGTAAGACGGCGACAGTCCCGGCTGACCTGGGCCGCACTTCTTCCTCGCCACAGCAGGGCGCGACTCTTCAGACATGCCTCATGAAGTCATCGAATATTTATCTGAAGGCGATCTTCACATATGTATTTATGCATGTTTTGCTGATAACCCCTCATATGCCGATTACTGTAATATCTATGTAGCCTTGCTTGAATTAGCCGATTGACTTACCTTATGACAAATACTTTATTTAAATGCGAAAATCCGCTTTTACCAGCTCCATCGGGTTCGATTGAGTTTTTTTTTCAAATGCTTATATCCATATTTCTACTCGAGCCATCGGAGTCCAATGTGATCCGTCAAGTTATATCCGCTTGACGCCCAATAAAACCGCCGGGGCAATGAAATTAATTTGGGCTTTCTTTTTTTCTCTCTTCTTAAATCGACAATAAATTTCAGACAACAATTTTTTCTAGATTAATTTTTGTGAAATATAATCTAAGTCGTCTAAATATTTCCTTTCTTAACAATAAAATGACAATGTTTTTGTACAAGTGTTTTCATAAGCTTTGTCGCCGAGAGGCAATTGCGAAACGAACTTCAATTCTCAATACTCCTCTACAACTTCCAAAGTCATCTAGGAAAACCTTGAGCAAGAAAAAAAAAAAGGAAAAAAATGAGCTGTCATAAAAAAATTAAAATTAAATGGTATATAATTCTCCGCTTCATACCAACTAATATCAGTTATGTGAATTATTATTTACATCACATATATACAAGTAGTCACAAGAAGGTGGATTTATTGGAAAAATGAATATTAATCTTTTCTCCCTCCAAGTCATTCCCTTTTCCATTTCTCACCGGCGTCCACGGTGTATGCTGACCTTGACACGGTAGTTCTTAATGGCGACAAATGGTATATCTTGATGGATTAAACAAGCAATAATTGCTATGACGGTGGAAATAATGAAAATAAAAATAAACAAACAATCGTTAAACACCGAATTAAACGTTTAGCCCGTGTCAACTGAAGGAGGTGACGTCAGCTCGAAAAAGGTATGAAGTGGAAGAAGAGTTCGAGGTGGTGAGGATGAGAAAAGGGGTCACCGAAAAAAGAGAAGTGTCCTCCTCGAGGAAAAAAATAAGATAACATTGTCGGTTTAAAATGTTTTTTTTAAGTCTGTCAAAGTACACCTTTTTTGTTGTAATGAAACGATTGTTTTAAACAAGTATTTTTTTTTGCAAAATCGTATTATATATATCAAGCCAAATAACGGAAGTCGTTGTTAATTTACAATTAGCAGTCACAGGGTGGCAGGTTATCAAAATCAATGTCAATTAATCAACACTTCTGTTTCTAGCTTTCGACAAAATGTAAACCGCCTTGGCAGAATTAGGCAACTGCGAAAAGAAATTCAGTTCGCAAAATTGCAAAACTCCTCTGCGAGTTTTGCGTGGAAAGTCATCTAGGAAAACCTTGAGCAAGATCGCACAAAGTGAAAAAAGGAACTGTCATACAAAACAAAAATTATATTTAATATAAGGATCCGCTACATGATAACTAATTAAAGTTAGGTGATTACTATTTACATCATACATATATATACAAGTTGCCGCAAGAAGATTGATTGATTGGAAATATAAATATTTTTATCTTTTTTTTTCGCTCCAAGTTATTCCCATTTAAAAGAATAATTAATGAGGCGATTTCGCTAAACTATCGAGGTGACTGCGAGCCTACATATTTTATCCATTAGACGAAAACTTAAAGCGCCGGTGCATACATGTGGAAAATGAATGAAAACTTTACATTGAACTACTCAATAACTTTTAATAAAATATCCTCAACGATTGTTAAAAAACAAGTTAGCTGATTGTGAGATGGAGAGAGAAGAACTAAACAAGATTTATCAAAATTACTTGAAATATAAAAAAAAGAAGTGAGAAAGAGAGGGGCCTGATGAGGCAGAAGGAGAAAGAGAAATAGAAAGAGAAAGGAACTTAGAGCGAGAATAAGTATGATTAAGAAGCAGAGAGAGAGAGAGAGAGAGAGAGAAGCAGAAAAAAGGGCGAGAGAGCGCGATATTAGTGAAATATGAACAAAAATTAAAGCTGAAAATTATCAGCCCACGGTAATGAAACATTTTATTTATTTAGATGCGCTGGATGAAAACTGCGGGCTGAAAAAAGTGTGAGTTAGAATGAGTTGGTCTAAGAATCATTGAAACATACACACACTTAGTTTGTCTTTAATTTAGTATTTTGGTTTCTTTAGAAGAAAAGTACAGATTTGTATTGTTTCAAGACAGGTGACGTTTGAAGTGAAAAAGTATTTCTCTCTCTTGTTTTCTTTCTCTCGCGTATGGCACCTCTTTCCTCATTCCTTGGCAACTACAGTGTAAAGATGCACGCATATGCGTACTGGTTAAAGGGCATGTAAGACTTACGATGAACATTGAACAGAGAGAGGAATTTAGAGAGAGACAGAGAGATCGTTTGAGGGGGAGTGAGAAAAAGGGAGATAGAGAGAAATAAAATTGGCGAGAGGGAGAAAGGGAGAGAGAGAAAGAGCGAGATAAAGAGAAAGAGAGAGAGAGAGAAAAAGAGGGAGAGAGATAGATAGTGAGAGAGAGAGAGCTATCCCAATAGGCTCTGCACGGTGTGGTCGACTCGTTCGGCTCTGACAACACACTCCGCATGCCGCAGATTCGCTCGATGACAGCGGTCAAGGCGAGAGAAATATTTTATATTCCCGCCATTGTCAGATTCAAATAACAATTAAAGCAATAAATTTGAACAGCATTTCAATATTATTCTTATTTATAAAGCTGGCTCACTTACTGAATAACGGGATTGTTTCCACTCAATGGCTATAGGTATTCTTCTCTCTCTCTCTCTCTCTCACTCTCTATATTTCACTCTTTCCGTCTCACTCTCCGTCTTTCTTCCTCTCCCTTCCTCCCTCTCTCTCTCTCTGTTTCGATTATTGCGATTATAACCGTGCCTTGCATTTATTAATGTATGTAATATCTTGATAACGAAAAAACGGAATCAATCGAGTCGGGTCCGATCCGTTCATTTATATGCACTCGAAGATAAGCAAAAGCGCCAGTGCATAAATTAATTTATGGCTTTCTTTTTTTAATCGTCTTTAAGATTTCTGAGATAAAATGATATATTACTTAATATGTTATTTCTTAACAATATAGTGTAATATTTGTACATATTTGCTCAACTTTGGCTTAGATTTATTTAGGAAAATGAGGATAATAAGGCAAAATCGAGTTTGCATCTTCTCGCATCAAAGAAATTTAGACGACACAAAAGAAGATTATTTTAGCTTACCTGAGCAATGCGCATGAAAGAGCAATTTTAAAATCGATTTCCTTTCTGGACAATATAATGATGATAATGTATTTATACAAGTGTTTTCACCAGCTTTGTTTGTCGAGACTGTATTAATTATCTCATTGAATATCCTGCCAAATAACGAGATCGGCCATGGAAATCCAGATAATCTTTTCTCATAGTAATCGTTTTGTTGTAAAGCATTTATAATTGTTTGCATAAATCAACTGTTGTCCCTCCAATTCAATCTCTTGAAATGAAATTCCTTTGTTATTTCATATGAACAGTCGCACACATTTAATCTTGATGTCAGAGTTTCTTTGCGGGCGTCGACAAAAAGAGCAAACAGAGCAGAACGCTATCCTTGACAATTCCACGGGGAATCTCGACAGTTCTTACACAAATTTTTTTCCCAGGATTATTATTTCGTATTTTATTCATTCAGCAGTGAGAAGAGAGATACATATTTAGAAACATTCGCTCCTTCTAATATCCTTAGAGAGAACGACTTTGGAATGACACATTTTCTAAAATGCTCAAAAAAATTTCTGAAGAAGAATTGAACGAGCCTTTATCTTCCTTTTTTCAATCAGTGTGTTGGAATCGCCACGAAGCAGAACAAATTGATCAAATAGTCCACGGTCCGTCCATTTTTATCCGCTTGACGCAAACTAAAACCGCCGGTGCATATAAGAAATGGTTCGTCATGGTCATTAATTCGGCTCGTCTTCTATCCTCCTTAATTTTTAAGATCAAATATTTCCTTTCCTGACAAAATATATAATCATTTTTATAGTAGAATTCGCTCGTAGAGAGCGACAGAGAGAGAGAGAGAGACAGAGAGAGAGATGATTGAATGATAATGAGAAAAGTAGTATGGAGAGGATTGGAGAAGGCGAGAAAGAGAGAGAGAGAGAGAGAGAGAGAGAGAGAGAGAGAGAGCGAGAGAGAGATGGAGAAAGAGAAAGATTTAAATAGAGAGAGAAAGAGTGTGAGAGAGAGAGATGGAGAGAGAGGAGAGTGAAATAGATAATGGGAGTCATTGGATTGAGTTTGGGGGGGGGTACATAAATGGCTTGAAAAATATAAGACAAAAAGGAATGTTGAAAGAGACATTTCCAAGGAACAAGATGGGAGAGTGACAGAGAAAGAAAGAAAATAAATCGAATAGAAAGGGAGAAAGAGAGAGTGGGAGAGCATGAACGAGAGAAGAAGGAGAGAGAGAGGCAGAGAGGCAGAGAGATGATAATTCATAGAAAGAGGGAGTTATGTAATCGAATCTTCCCCATAGCGAGAAAAATAAGCTTAGTGAGCATGCAGAAATGTCGTTCCACTTTTTCTTTCCTTCTTTTTTTAACCAGATTATTTCTCATCAACGAGAGAAACGATCTTTTAAATTATATCCGTCTTGCGCCAACTAAAAGCGCCTGTCCATATTCGGTCTTGAATTTCTGGTATAATTTGAGCCGCCAAAAATTTCCACATTGATTATGCTGGAAAATAACGATCACTCACTGAAATCGAAATATCTTCTCCCATAAGAATACAATCTTTTTGTCTTCTCCCATAAGAATACAATCTTTTTGTTAAAATTTTTAATTATTTGATAAAAAAATATATCAACCGTTTCTCTTCTAGTCGTTCTATAATCTAATGCAACAGAGCTTACCATTAGATTTTGCTCATGTGTTTTTTATTATTTAAATGTCAAGCCAATTAGAAATTTTAACCAACAATCGACACAGGCATATTAAATTTGATTTTAACATTCTAAAAGGGTACGGTGACGTAACAACGAAGGCGTTAATGA
The DNA here is from genome assembly GCA_945643635.1 of Allodiplogaster sudhausi. NCBI lineage: Eukaryota > Metazoa > Nematoda > Chromadorea > Rhabditida > Diplogasteridae > Allodiplogaster > Allodiplogaster sudhausi. Next base: position 1,973,026 of record CALZFC010000032.1, on the reverse strand, counting down.
CGCTCAGATACATGCATCTAACTAAACTGAAAACCACCGTTCCCGCTTCCCATTTTTACAACGCGATAAAAAGTTGGATACGAGAAAAGAGGCTGATAAATGTGTCGAATTACTCATTTTTTCGGTTGGAAAAAAGAAAGAGAGAGAGAGAGAGAGAGAGAGAGAGAGAGAGAATAAGAAGAATCCAAGCGAGACTATCTCTTTATGCTAATTACTGCGAATCGATCTTTGCTACCGATTTGCAGTTATTTGAATGCCAAGACAGCGAAGCACAGAGAACGAGACCGTGAGATAGGTCCAGACAGACAGCGAGAGAGAGAGAGAGAGAGAGAGAGAGAGAGAGTGAGAGAGTGAGAGAGGGAGAGCCACAGAGAGAGAGAGAGTAGAGAGTGAGGGAGAGAGAGAGAGAATCAAGGAGAGAGAGAGAGAAAGAGAGAGAGGGAGGGAGAGAGGGCCAGCAAAAGAGAGAGAGAGAGAGAGAGAGAGAGAGAGGGTGAGAGAGGGACAAAGAGAGAGAGAGAGAGAGAGAGAGAGAGCGAGCGAGATGAATTGAGAGAGTGAGACTAATACGTAGATGTTTTTTAATATGTGAACTGAACATTAACGTGGTCCATCGGGGCTCATTGTGATTCGTCAAGTTATATCTGCTTGCACCCAACTAAAAGCGCCGGGGCATAGAAATTAATTCGGGTTTTCTTTTTTTCTCTCTTCTTAAATCGCCACTAAATTTCTGACAACAATTTTTTTATTAATAAGTACGGCTAAATATTTCGTTTCTTTACAATATAATGACACGAAATTGTATTTCGTAATTACTACTCATTGATTATGTTGCCGAATAACGAGATCGGCAACGGCAATCCAAATACTTTTTTTTCTGATAGTAATAGTTTTGTTGTTAAGCATTTCTAATTATTTGCATAAATCAACTGTTGTCCCTCCAATTCAATCTCTTGAAATGAAATTCCTTTGTTATTTCATATGAACAGTCGCACACATTTAATCTTGATGTCAGAGTTTCTTTGACAAAAAGAGCAAACAGAGCAGAACGCTCTCGTTGACAATTCTCGCCACTTCTTATAAAAAAAAATTTCTTTTCTAGACTTAATATTTCTTATTTTATTCTTTCAATAGTAAAAAGAGAGATATTTAGAAACATACGCTGCTTCTAACATCCTTGCAAATAAGGTCAAAGAAAGAGAGAAAGAGAGAAGGAGAGAGAAAGATAGAGATATGGAGAGAGAGCGAGGAAGAGAGAGAGAGAGAGAATTGTCATCCTCTTTTTTTAAATCAGCGTGTTTGAATTGTGCCGACATTCCAGATCAAGTAATCCACGATCAGTCCATTTTATCCGCTTGACGCAAACTGAAAGCGCCGGTGCATACAAAAAATGGTTCGTCATGGTCAATAATTCGGCTCTCGTCTTCAATCCTCCTTAATTTCAGAGATAAAATATTTCGTTTCATGACAAAATATTTAATCATTTTTATCGTCGAATTCGGGCGTAGATAGCGACAGAGAGAGAGAGAGAGAGAGAGAGAGCGAGAGCGAGAGAAAGATTGAAATAGAGAGGGGAGGGAGAGAGAGCGATCCTTGACAATTCCACGGGGAATCTCGACAGTTCTTACACAAATTTTTTTCCCAGGATTATTATTTCGTATTTTTATTCATTCAGCAGTGAGAAGAGAGATACATATTTTGAAATGTATTCTAATTCTAATATCCTTGTAAATCTACTAAATTACAGAAAGAAAGAGAGAAGGAGCGAGAGAGACAGAGAGAGATGAAATATTATCTAAATTACCCAAAAAGGTTTTTTCCGATGAAGAATTGCACGTGTCTTTATCATCCTCTTTTTTAAACCAGTTGTTTGAATAGTGTCGGCTACGTACCAGGCCAATCAAGTAATCCACGAGCAGTCCATTTATATCCGCTTGACGAAACTAAAAGCGCCGGTGCATATAAGAAATTGTTCGTCCTGGTCAATAATTCGGCTCTCGTCTTTAATCCTCCTTAATTTCTGAGATAAAATATTTCGTTTGATGACAAAATTTATAATCATTTTTATAGTAGAATTCGGGCGTAGATAGCGACAGAGAGAGAGAGAAAGAGAGAGAGAGAGAGAGAGAGAGAGAATGAGAGAGAATAAGAGAGAGATACAGAGAGAGATAGAGAAAGAGAGAAAGAGATGGAGTGAGAGACGGAAAGGGTGGAGAGTGAAATACTTATTGTTAGACAGTCTCTGCCTTCCTCTCTCTTACTCCCTTTTTCTCTCTCTTTCAGTCTCTCTCCCCTCCCTCTCTCCCTCTCCCTCTCTCCCTCTTCGCCTTGCTCTCTTACCCCCTTTTTCAAAACAGACGAAGGTAAAAAATCTCTTTTTATTCGCTAGATTGATAGCCTTTAGTAACTTTTACGGTTACTAAAACCACCGGGTGAGAATTTTGACGGTGAAAAAGCTATGCGAAGAGAAATGAAGAGACAAACACAAGAAAATAATCTGCGACAAAATGTTTGGTATAGTGGAATTCGGCGTAGAGGCAGAGATGGATGGAAGAAAAGCAAGAAAGAGAAAGAGACCGAGAGAGAGAAACAGAGAGAGAAAGAGAGAGAGAGAGAGGGAGAGAGAGAGAGAGGAGAGAGAGGAGAGAGAGAGAGAGAGAGAGAGAGAGAGAGGATAGAATGATAGACTTTCTAAAATGCTCATAAAATTTCCGAAGAATAATTGCACGTGCCTTTATTTTTCTTTTTTTAATCAGTTTGTTCCGCTCGACGCAAACTAAAAGCGCCGGTGCATATAAGAAATGGCTCGTCATGGTCAATTATTCGGATCTCGTCTTCAATCCTCCTTAATTTATGAGATAAAATATTTCCTTTCCTGACAAAATATTTGATTATAATGCCACATGAGAAGACATTCTGATTTTTTCATGAAAAAAAACATTATTAACCGCTTTCTTTACCACGACACGGTAGTTTTTAATGGCGACAAATGCTATATCTGGATTGGTGAAACAAATTATAGTTGCTAGACAACGATAATAGGAAAATCAAATAAAGAATCTTAAAACACCGAACGAAACGTCTTGTCCGTCTACTGAAGGAGGCGCCGTCAGATCGAAAGGCTTTGACGTGGAAGAAGAGTTCGAGGAGGAGTTGAGAGAAAAGGAGTCACCGAAAGAAGAAAAGTGTCCTGGAGGTAAAAAAAGAAAGGAAAAAATATTCGGTTTAAAACATCATATTTAAAGAATACTGTTAAAAAACACCATTTTGTTGTAATGAGACGATTTTTTTAAAGAATTGTTTTGCAATGTCGTGCTTTGCATCAAGCCAAATAACGGAAGTCATTGTTAATTTAGCAGTCAGCAGCAGGCACGTTAACAATATCAATGATAATCAATCATCACTTCTGTTTCAAGCTTTCGACAAGTTATAAACCGGCTTTACACATTTAGGCGATTACGAATAGAACGAATGTCTATTCCTTACTAAAAAGCAAAACATCTGCGTTGGATGAAAACTACTGGTTGAAAGAATTGTGTTTTCAACATCTTCTATTTAAATAATCTATTTCATTATACCAATCAGTGTCGATATGTCATTTAATCGTTAGATTGAAAGCCTTTCGTAACTTTTACGGTTACTAAAACCACAGGATGCAATGCGAAGAGAAAATAAGAAGACAAACACAAGAAAATACTCTGGCATAAAATGTTTCTATAATGGAATTCGACGTAGAGGCAGAGGTAGAAGGAAGCAAAGAGAGAAAGAGAAAGATAGAGAGAGGGAGAGCGAAAGAGAGAAAGAGAGAAAGCGAGCGAGAGAGAGAGAAGGAGAGAGTGAGATAAAAAGAGAGAGAAAGAGAGAGAGAGAGATATTTCCTCTCTCTCTCTCTCTCTCTCTCTCTCTCTCTCTCTCTACCTCATTCTCGCTCTTTCTCTCTCATTATCTCCCATTTCTCTCTCTCTCTCTCTCTCTCTCTCTCTCTGTATATCATTCTCTCTCTCTCTACCTCATTCTCGCTCTTTCTCTCTCATTATCTCCCATTTCTCTCTCTCCCTCTCTCTGTATATCATTCTCTCCCTATGTCTCCCTCTTTTTTCTCTCTCTCCCTTACTTGTGACTCTTATAATCTCATGGACCGCCTAACATTGCTATGGGACGCGTAGATATAAGCTTCAGTTGACGCTTAGATATAACCTACATGAATTAGTAAATTACTTATTTATTTCTTAGTTTTTTTTTTAGAAATTTTTTTTTTGAAGATGAATTGCAAGAGCCTTTCTGTTCTTATTTCAATAGAATTACAAATATAAATTGAATAATTTCTACGGCTATTGGAAAGAACACCGAGGAGACTACGAGGGTTTAATTTTTATCCATTACACGAAAACTTAAAGCGCCGGTGAATAAAAGGTCTCCTCATAGTGAATAATTCGGGCTTCCAACGGGTGGAAGATGAAAACTAAACGCAAAACATCTGCGTAGGATGAAAACTGCAGGCTGAAAAAATATTGTGAGTCAGAATGAATGTAGGAAACATTGAAACTATCTTTTCACTTTAAAAAAAAGAACAAATAAGATCATGGAAGATCTTATTTTGAAAAGCCAAATTCTAAATAACATAGCCAACAAACTATGTGCCAAAATTGTAAAGAGTCTCCTTTTGTGCTTAATATAAGAATGCATCCTTTCACATTATAATCTGCTTGCACTTTTTTGTATTTATCAAGTAACTTTGGCTGACAATATTATATAAGGTAAATAATCATTGATTATTCTGGAATATAACGACCGTCATAAGACTAGACTTATCAATATCTAGTATTTGAATAATCTGGTTCTTTTCCATCCAATGTGGTAGACATATCATTTAACCGCTTGATAGACAGACTTTTGTAACTTTTACGGTTACTAAAACCACCGGGTTTTAAACAGTGAAAAAGCTATGCAAAGAAAAATGAAGAGACAAACACAAGAAAATAATCTGAAAAAAGGGGTGTATAGTGGAACTCGGCGTAAAGGCAGAGATAGAAGGAAGGAAAGAGAGAAAGAGAAAGAGAGAGAGAGAAAGAGAGAAAGAGGGAGAGAGAGTGAGAGAAAGAGAGATAGAGAGAGAGAGGAAAGAGAGAAAGGGAAAGAGAGAGAGAGGAAAGAGAGAAAGGGAAAGAGAAAAAGAGATAGAGAGAGGGGCATCCCATTAGGCACTTCTCGGCGTGGTCGACTCGTTCGGCTCTGGCAACTCCTCCGCATGTCGCAGATTCGCTCGACATCATCGGTCAGTCATATTTTAAATTCCCGCCACTGTCGGATTCAAATAACAATTAAAGCAATACATTTAAACAGCATTTCAATATTATTCTTATTTATTAAGCTGCCCACGAACGGAATAACGGGATAGTTTCCATTCAAAAGCTATGGGTATTCCATTCTCTCTCTCTCTCTCCATGTCCGCCTTCTCTCCCTCACTCATCCTTTTCTCTTACTCTTTCTCTCTCCTACTCTCTCTCTCTCCCTCTCTCTCCCTTTCTACTCCCCCCTCCGTAAGACGTCGACAGTCTCAGCTGACCTTGGCCGCACTTCTTCCTCGCCACAGCAGGGCGCGACTCCTCAGGCATGCCTCATGACGTCATCGTATATTACGCATGTTTTGCTAGAAACCCTTGATTTGTAGAATACTGTAATATCTAGCCTTGCCTGAATTAGGTTTTTTAATGCATTAAAGAAGGGCGATCACCGAAAATACTGTATTCTACGTTCAAACGTGTGATCATCTCAAAGGGAAGACCATAGTAGGGATTGAAAATATACGGTAGCTGAGGATGCACAGGTGACGCTTGTTTCGCATGTTTCGAAATGCGTGTTTTTTTCTAAAGCGATGTGTCATTGCTCTTTTACTATTTTGAAGTTATTTTGTGCGAGTTTCTTTTAGTTCTTCGTTGATTATTCAAAAAAACATTGTTAAAAGTATTGCATTTGGCTTCCTTATTCTAAATTTCTAGCGATGCCTTGGTTATTGTGAAATTAGATTTGTCATTAGATTTGAGACATGACGTTTCTACGATTCGAAGACTGAATTAATGAATATTCGATTTCGTAATATGCAATTGTAGAAGAAGCCTAGAAGAGTCGTCTCTCGCTCAGAAAGTGCCATAACGAGGCGCACACCTTCCGCCGATGGTTTGGTCGCGCCTCGCACCTCATCCAGGTTCGCACCAGAAGTATAATTTAGTTAGCACCTTGATTATTACTCCTTGTTTTTTTTATTTCTGCATAGTACTTATTACCTTCCGTCACGAAAGTACTTATATACCACCATCAGTATACCATATTAGATATCATTTTAGTTAGTACTCACATTTCAAGCTTTTTATGCAAGTGATTGCAACTGAATGCGAACACATTTCCAACTCAACAAAAACAAATTGACGTAGCGAACCTCTGTACTAGAATGAAATAAATAGTAAACCGTCTGATAAATAAGCGATGTAATTAACTTTTAATTATGTGAGCTAATGATGTTTCATGGAACAAAATATATTTGCTAAATTAAAAAGTATGCTATGATTTTACTCTTAAATAATATAAATCTAATTAATCTCTGCTATAATAAATAAGCAATATATTTTATAGAAATTCTATTATTCTGAATGAAAGTCATCTTGAAGGTTAAAATCTGAAACATGGTGAATACTTTTGATTAATCTTTAGGTATTTGTTGTATTGAAAGAAGTTTCTATAACTGTTCTGAACATTCAGACTCGGAGAATTCGCCGTTTTCAACGGCATCGAATGCGGCCGCCCCTCGAAGTAGCAGGTCGTCATCGATGGGATCGGCATCATCGTCGGAGCCCTCTTCTTCCTCATCCAGGTTGGCATCTCCTTGGTGCCTGGGGTACTGTGGCTGTTCTTGCTGTCCGCTGTCTTGTTCTTGTTCGTCCTCCCTTCTTTGGCTTTTGCTGCTCAGTCGCACAAGGCGAGTTCGCTGCACTATCTCACTGCGAAAGTCCAAATCGACTTTCGCGTAGATCTGAATTAAATTCAATCACTAAGTATTGCATGAAATGGGTTATATTTTTACCTTCCTTGAGCATTTCTTCTTTGAAGTCTTGTTGAAGTAGGACTTCATTCCTATCTGTGGCCGCTCTCCATTTAGCTCCTTCATGCGCAAGTGATTCCAGTGGATGCAAGTCATCATAGAGGACACCTACTTTTTATTTATAGTCTGTTCCATCTGGGCACATTCTCACAATCGGATTCGCTTTATATAAGGTAGAAGAAATGATAGCTAATAGCCAAATAGATGTGAACCTCGTGACTGTCCCTGCTGAAGTATGCTTCCTTGGGAGCGTACTTTGTAGCCAGGGAATTCGCAGACTCAACTCGTGATGTTGACGAATAAGGAGAAACCTAAGTATTTATCCAATTTTTTCTGTATTGTTATTGATAGAAACAGTATATGCTATGGATAACCTGCTGAATGTCTCGAAGACGGCTCTCCGTAAGCATTATATTGCACAGCTTGTTGTATGCAAAGCGAGTAAGTGCGTCATCTGGTCGCAAATAGAGGGGTTCTTCATTCGGATCCCGTGGCCCATGTCTGCATGCCTTGTGCTTTGAGAATTCTTTGTCCTGAAATTATTTTTGTCAAATTCTTAGAGAAGTTAAAAGTTGTCTTCTACATTCTGCCATTCGTGTACTCCTTTGAGGTGATAGCGCAAAGATCTGAACAGTTCTTCCGCTAGTTCTCCGTCTCCACCGCTATTGTAGATCGCGAAGTACGCGTGATTATACAGAGATCTTATCCAATCACGAGCAACCCGCATTTTCTTCAACTTTCCAGCCTAAAAATGTAATATTGTAAACTAGATCTTAGGTTTTAGCTTTATTTAACCTCCAATAAGGCAAGCTGAATATTCCTTAGAAAATGCCATGCGTCAAATTTGTGGATTATCAGCGGGAATTGATTTCTCAACAGGGTTGCAATACTCTTGCTCCGATCCGTAGTGAATGTAGAAATGGGATTGTGAGCTTCAGATTCTAGCTTCGTTTGGACCTTATCAAGTCCGATCTTACAGCCACGCTGCTCCATTCTTCCACTCAAACCTAATAATGATGAAAAAATGATTCTGAAATAGATTAATAAAAAAACATTTTCTGTATTTCTCTAATATATGCGCCTTCTCTATCTCTCTCTCTCTCTCTCTCTCTCTCTCTCTCTCTTTCTCTCTCTCTCTCCTCGCCCATGATCTCTTGCAATCAGACTTCCTTTTCCATCATCGCTTCTTTTTCTTTACCTGAAAATATGAATTCGTTACGGACCTTCTGTTTCCGAGGAGTGTATTATTACATATTCTAGAAGAAAGCCAGTGCTATGCTCAAGCATGAAGTAGCGACCAATCTTTGCGGAGTATCCGCGGCTATCGAATTGCATATCGCCAGCAAGGTGAATAGCCGATCCCTAATTCATCCATCCTTGGTTAATTTGTATTATCGAATAGAATGAATAACAAACCTGTCGCAGCTTCTCCTTGATGATGTCATAGACTTCTTCGTTGCGTTCAGTGTAGACTTGCTTCACAGCTACATGAGCATAACGCCGTTTCAAACGATAGAAGGTCGATTGCGAGATGAATGCGCAGTCCAGAGCAGTGAAGTAGCCTTGCAGCTTCTGAATGTATCTGGCCGTAATATTTTTTCTACTGCTCTTGCCTATTCAACTTTCCTTGAATCCCATTCCTGTTGACGTAGCTGAGGAGACTAGGTCTAGATTTAGCTGTGGGAGTTGGGATCCTCCACTGCCACCATCAGCTGTGGATATCATTCTGGAGCTGCGGAAGTTCTTACGCCACTTGCAACCAGCTGTTTGCCACAACGCCTCCGCTGTTAGACCAGCACCAATGTAGTGGTAGTTGACCGTGCAACTAGCTTGTGAACAAAAGGGGCATTCTTTTAGAAACAAGTCAATCTGCTCCTTTTCGCAAAGAAAATAAGCTGATTCCTTCTTCTTTTCTTCAGTTGTTCTTCGAGAGTCATCTCTCAATTTCTCTTTTTCGGTCTTCTTTTCTCTTTTGACGTCCTTGCTTCCATTTTCCTTCTTTCTGTCTTCTTGGGGAAACCACTCCGGATCAGAAGGACGGCGCTTCTTCATCTGAAATCTCGATGGCTACAGTAGTCATGCCATGAAAACAAATTAATCTGAAAAAAATTTATAATAAATAAATAAAAAAATATTTTAAAAATTAGATAAAAATAAATAAATAGGCTGTTAGTTTATCTTGAATACCCTACTGTTATAGTCATAAGTACTTTCCTTACAGGCGATGCTTCCGGTGAGCAGAGCTGCGCGGCGCTGCGAGGACATGAGGGACCAGAAGTCGAATGAGTGGACGCCTTCTCCAGAGCTGCTCGCCACGCTTCCTTGTTGCGGGTTCTTCTACCCACACCCGGCGGGTGTGGAGGGGCGGCCTCTTCTTGTGGCGCAGGAGAAGCATCGACGGGAGGGGGAGTGTTCAGAATAGGCCTCTTATAATGTTTTGTTGATTTTAATTTTTTGTAATATTACGAAGATAAAGTAACCTGTCTTATCGGGTATCCATTTTTAGAACGGAAACACCTTCCATTCTCCCAAACCAGATCATCCTTGGCAAAATGATCGACACATAGGTAATGGAACCCAGGCTGCGAGAATTGTTTGACAAATGCTGCCTGTTGCTCTTCATTAGCTCAAAAGTAATACTGGTAGCATAACAGCGTATCAGCAATGCAGATAACATATGAAAAACGGCTAATGCACCTGAAATGCGTATGATCCAATCGAGCGTATCAACCTTGCTCTCAGTAAACTTTACGACATATCGCGGTGGTTGAAGCTTCTTGCAGCAAACACAGGTATGATTGCTCCATCCCATCAATCAACATTATCTTTTATGTTTCAATGTTCATGTTCGACGATATGGGAAATATGTCCTTACAACTTAGATGGAAGGGTGTGAGCCACGGATCTGCTTATCTTTATCACTTATTCGTCATCAGAATCATCAGGGACAATTCCAGAGCCACATTCGAAGCCTTTGTAGCTAGGTGATGGCCAGGTGGAGCGGATCTTCTGAGTCACGCAACGAGGGAGCTGAATGCGGACTCCCGATCCGACGTGCCCGACCGTCTTCGCCATGAAGAAACGATAAGCGCCATATCGTAGGTGGCTGAGTTACAGAATAGTTTCCTTTAGCAATGAGGTATAAATAAAAAAAAGCTTATACGCATGCGTTTCGTATTGCTCTCCACTCTTGATGGCCGAATAGACAGATGCCGCTGCATCAGCAGCCTGTGGGAAGACATTTGTACAAATAGATACAGATAAAATTATTGTATTTAATTAGTCTATAATAAATATTTTCGTCGAGAATAAGCGCCTTGAACCACTCTTGTGCAGTGATGCACTGGTCCCCCAGCCAACCCATCTTCTTCATTCCGTCTCGCAGGCGCTGGCCTTCATTTCTCAGCACAGCTGTCTCGGCTAATCGGAGGCAGCAGTAGCCCTTCTCGCTGACATCACAGCCGCCGCAGCTACAACCTTCATATGGAAGAGCATTTCCACGAAAAATGCTGCTCCTTTTCTTTGCTTCCTCCTGTGCAGCAGCTACAGCTGCCCTTGTTGCAAGCGTCCTTTCGCGGGACGGATCAAACAGCCAATCACCCATGAAACTGTCAAAACAACAACACAAACAAATTACATCTTTATACGGAAAAATAAACATATGGAAGGTGGTAAAGCATACAACAAAAAGGTCTTGAAATATTTGTAAATTTAATCTTCCCGCGATTGGTCCGTGGCCGTAAAGCTGGCGAATCTGCCGACGAGGCCGACGAGTACTAGACACACCAATCACAAATTCATTCAAAATTTGCACTTTCAAGTACATGTATTCTTGAATATGGAACTTTTTTGTGCTTTTTCATGTACATATTCTTCTTCTGCATACCCGGGAGTATTAGAAAATACCTAAGATGTAACATATACCGTCAATGACTTTTCGGTGATCGCCTTCCTTTAAGAGAGCCTCTCTGTTAGGATCAAGCAGTCCTCAGTGGGAGCCTGCCCCGGGGCAAAACTTTCTGATTTGGTTATCCAAAATTTAATTTGAAGTACCCAAGCGCACTATGAAGAAAATTAGAAGGTCAATTTTGTTATAAATTTTTTTCCCTTGTCTGGGCATGGAAAATGTTGAAATCCCCATAACTTTCTTTAATATCAATATTTTTCAATTTTCTTTTTTTAACGGAATCAACGTTGTATTCTGAACAACATCAGCCCAGATGTCTTTCAGTCAACTATTTTTTTCACATCGAAAAATTACTTTTAATATTTGAATTTGACGGTTAAGTACCTTATACTCATTTGTGTGTGGGTGTTATATCTCAAAATATAGAGCATTAAAAACTGTATAACATATATTCTTTTCGTTTAGTGTAGAGGTCCCGAAGGGGGTAAACAATAGCCTCAAATTGGCGTACCTCGGAGATGTGGGATTCAAAGAATGCGTGATAAAGAAGTTAAATTCTTGTTGTAACATAAAATGAACCATTTCCTTCGATTCAGCACGTGCTTCTTTTCAAAAAAGCTCCATATCAAAATTTCATAAAATTATCATCTTCCATGAAAAAAATGCATTTTTCGATTTTTCAGCCATTGTCAGAAAATGACCTAAAACTATTCGAATCGCTGTATTTTTATTGTTTTCAGTGAGAACAGAATGCGGATAGTACTATTCAGTACGCGACAAAATTCTCTACAACATAAAAATATTTACATCTGGATAGGGCGTCCCTAACAATGACAGTATTGATTATCCTATGGCGGTCGCGTCAAAACTGACAGATCCGCATTTTCCAACTTTTCGTGCAATCGTAATGTTTATCACTCATCCAATACATCATTCTGCTCCACGGAGCACACTAAGTTCAGAACCGATGTTTGTTTTGCAGATTTCCCGTAGTAAAAGCACGCAAAAGGGTTTGCACGCGCGCGGATTCGAACCTGCGACCCATGACATTCGACGTGCACAACCCATGGGCCAAAATTACGTTAAAAAATTCATTTCTGGAAAATACCAAAACCAATCTTAAAGGTTGACCTATCAGCCGATAGCTATTTTTGCGCTCTATCGAAATAAATATATCCGCCAAACAGTGTAAATTGACGGTAAGGTCAAATAAGTGGCCAAAATATTCGAACCCAAAAAAGTAGATCAATAAAGCTATTCATGATAACGTGATGTATGGGAAAGTTGTTCGTCTGAGCGAAAGCTATAGAATGGCATATAACATGTGGGGATAAGTTCAATCCGCGAGCAATAACAGCCGCGAATATGTCCCCCCAAAATATTGACTTTTGAACGGACTCCAGGGCACTTTTTCGGTACTCTTACTAATAGAGAGGACATTCTTTATCAGTCACTATTATCTATTCGGCTGGAGTACCGAAAAAGTGCCCTGGAGTCCGTTCAAAAGTCAATATTTTGGGGGGACATATTCGCGGCTGTTATTGCTCGCGGATTGAACTTATCCCCACATGTTATATGCCATTCTATAGCTTTCGCTCAGACGAACAACTTTCCCATACATCACGTTATCATGAATAGCTTTATTGATCTACTTTTTTGGGTTCGAATATTTTGGCCACTTATTTGACCTTACCGTCAATTTACACTGTTTGGCGGATATATTTATTTCGATAGAGCGCAAAAATATCATCTGATAGGTCAACCTTTAAGATTGGTTTTGGCATTTTCCAGAAATGAATTTTTTAACGTCATTTTGGCCCATGGGTTGTGCACGTCGAATGTCGTGGGTCGCAGGTTCGAATCCACGCGCGTGCAAACCCTTTTGCGTGCTTTCACCACGGGAAATCTGCAAAACAAACATCGGTTCTGACCTTAGTGTGCTCCGTGGAGCAGAATGATGTATTGGATGAGTGATAAACATTACGATTGCACGAAAAGTTGGAAAATGCGGATCTGTCAGTTTTGACGCGACCGCCATAGGATAATCGATACTGTCATTGTTAGGGACGCCCTATCCAGATGTAAATATTTTTATGTTGTAGAGAATTTTGTCGCGTACTGAATAGTACTATCCGCATTCTGTTCTCACTGAAAACAATAAAAATACAGCGATTCGAATAGTTTTAGGTCATTTTCTGACAATGGCTGAAAAATCGAAAAATGGGTTTTTTTCATGGAAGATGATAATTTTATGAAATTTTGATATGGAGCTTTTTTGAAAAGAAGCACGTGCTGAATGAAATGGTTCATTTTATGTTACAACAAGAATTTAACTTCTTTATCACGCATTCCTTGAATCCCACATCTCCGAGGTACGCCAATTTGAGGCTATTGTTTACCCCCTTCGGTACCTCTACACTAAACGAAAAGAATATATGTTATATAGTTTTTAATGCTCTATATTTTGAGATATAACACCCACACACAAATGAGTATAAGGTACTTAACCGTCAAAATCAAATATTAAAAGTAATTTTTCGATGTGAAAAAAATAGTTGACTGAAAGACATCTGGGCTGATGTTGTTCAGAATCCAACGTTGATTCCGTTAAAAAAAAGAAAATTAAAAAATTTTGAGTTTGAAGCGAGATACATCAATTCAGAAATTATCCATAGTTTTACCTGTTCACGGAAAAATATTTTTTGAAAAAACTTTTTTGCCATTTAATATTGTTACTGGGGCCCAGTGCCATGCCCCACTATGTTTTCACATTCGAAATCCAACGTCTGGATCTGGGGCACGCCCTACTGGAGGCATACAGAGAGGCTCTCTTAAGTCCCCTTTCCATCATTGTCGAATCAGATTGTCTAGTTATATCCGCTTGACGCCCAACTAAAGCGCCGGGTCATAGAAATTAATTTGGGCAACAATTTTACGAAATTAATTTTTGTGAGATATATAATAATAAGCTCGTCTAAATATTGTCATATCATTTGGTCATATCTTCAGAAAGTTGATCCTTGGGAAGAGATGAAGCAACGATTGCAAATAATTAGAAATAAAAAAATTGTATTTTCGTGGGAGAGAATTGTAATCTCTCAATTTCAGCGAGCGATCACTATTTTCCAGCATAATAAATGAGGAAAAATTTCGACGACTCAAGTAATCTCAGAAATATAGAACCGAATATGGACATGCGCCTTTAAATAAATCGTTTCATTAACCTAATCTACTCATGTAACCATAGATCACAGAGAAGCCATAAGAGTATGTATATCCCTAATAAAGTCTTGAATCCTACTATAAAATAGTTCCTTTCTTAACAAGTAATATGTACTTATTTATTGAAACAAGTACATCCATACTTTTAGCTTTTTCTAACACTGTATTGTTTAATATGCTGGAACGCAAGGGTCGGTGAGAAAAAGCGTACACCGGTGTCCAATCTGATCCGTCAAGTTATATCCGCTTGACGCCCCACTAAAAGCACCGGGACATAGAAATTTATTTGGGCTTTCTTTTTTTCTCTCTTCTTAAATCGCCCCTAATTTCTGATAACAATTTTTGTTAATTAATTTTTGTGAGATATTAATTTAAAAAATCTAATTATTTCCTTTCTAAACAACATAATGACAATGTATTTGTACAAATGTTTACAGCTTTCGCGCCGAGATTGTATTGCGTAATTATCTCATTACTTCTCTCTCTCTCTCTCTCTCTATGTCTCTCTCTCTGTCGCAATCTACGCCCGAAGTCTACAATAAAAATGATTATATATTGTGTCAGAAAATGAAATATTTTATCTCAGAAATTAAAGAGGATTGAAGACGAGACGAACGGTCATGACGAACCATTTCTTATTTGCACCTGCGCTTTCAGTTTTCGTCAAGCGAGGATCGAGCGCAAAAATAAACCCTGATTAGTCAGGCCTCTCTCGCGTTGTCCATAGTTATTTTATCCCATTTGTCTAACAAATTATATGTTTTTCCTGTCGATTTATGTATTTTTTTCTCTCTCTCGCAAAAAAAACCTTCTTAATCTCTGCATTCCGTCTTCTCTCTTTGTCTCTCTCTCACACTCTCTTTCTCTCGCTCTCTGTGATCTCTTCTTTCCTAGCTCTCTTTTATTTACTCATTCATTCTCTCTCACCCTTTCCGCATCTTCTCTCTCTCTCTCTATCTCTCTCTCTCTCTCTCTCTCTCTCTCTCTCTCTCTCTTCTATCTTTCTCTCTGTATTTGAGCTGATTTTCAAGGATATTAGAAGGAGAGTATGTTTCTAAATATCTCTCTTCTCATTACTGAATGAATAAAATAAGAAATATTAAGTCTAAAAAATAATTTTTTTGTAAGAAGTGGCGAGATTCCCTGTGGAATTGTCAACGAAAGAGTTCTGCTCTGTTTGCTCTTTTTGTCGACGCCCTCAAAGAAACTCTGACATCAAGGTTAAATGTGCGCGACTGTACATATGAAATTGCAAAAAAATTCAATAGCTAGATATCGAGAAGGAGAGGCAACAGTTGATTTATGCAAATAATTAGAAATACTTAACAATAAAAACTATTACTATGAGATAAGAATATCTGGATTTCCGTATAAGATCTCGTTATTTGGCAAGCATAATCAATAAGTTTTAATTACACAGCACAGTCTTGGTGCCAAAGCTGATGAAAACACGTGTACAAATACATTGTCATTATTATTTCGCTAAGAAAGGAAATATTTAGAGGAAAAATTTTTGTCAGAAATTTATTGGCGATTTAAGAAGAGAAAAAAGAACGCCCAAATCAATTTCTGTGCCCCGGCGCTTTTAGTTGGACGTCAAGCGGATATAAATTGACGGATCACATTCCACAACGATAAAATCAGGCTTCGGATTAGTTATTAAAGTAATTGACATATCAAGGGTTATCAGGTCCACGCGCTCTCTCTCTCTCTCTCTCTCTCTCTCTCTCTCTCTCTCTCTCTTACTCTCACTCTCTCTCTCTGTCTCTGTATCTGCATGTCTCTCTTTGTTTCAACGTATTTCTTTTCACTCCCTATCTCTCGGCCCTCGTTCTCTCTCTCTCTCTCTCTCTCTCTCTCTCTCTCTCTTTCTCACCCCTCACCCCCTCTCTCTCTTCTCTCTCTCTTCTCTCTCTCGTCTCTCGCTCTCTCCCACCTCGGGATCGGTCTCGGCATATACCGAGGACGCCGGTGCGGAATGGAAAAGGGTATTACTTGGAGGAAAAAAGATCGATATTTATATTTCCAATCAATGCATCTTCTTGAGGCTACTTGTACATAAATGATGTAAATAATAATCACACAAGTGATATTAGTTGGTATGAAGCGGATACTATACTTATATTCCATATAATTTTAATTTTGTATGACAGTTACTTTTTTTCTCATTTTGCGATCATGCTCAAGGTTTTCCTAGATTACTTTGCAAAGCTGTTACGTAGAGGAATTTGACTATTTTGAAGTTCTTTTCGCAATTGCCTAATTCTGTCCAAGCAGTTTACATTTTATCAAAAGCAAGAAACAGAAGTGCTGATTGGTTAACATTAATATTGTTTGCGTTCCAGCTGATGACCGCTAAATTAACAATGACTTCCGTTATTTGGCTTTATATTTATACATGTAACCTACGATATTGCAAAAAAAATACTTGTATAAAAACAATCGTCTCATTACAGCAAAAAAGGTGTTCTTTAACCGACTTTTTCTTCAAAATATATTTATTGTAAACGCATAGCTTTTCCTTTATTTTTTTCCTCCAGGAGGACACTTCTTCTTATTTCGGTGCACCTCGAACTCTACTTCCATTTTATAGCGTTTGTATTACCATATACATATAAGTAAGACAGTGTCAATTAATAAAAGTTTGGTTTTGGTTTTTTTTCTCGATAATTTTCAGAGAGGAAGATAGAATAAAAGAACACAGAAGAGTGAGAGAAAAGATAAAGAGAGTAGAGAGGAGAGAGAAGAGAGGAGAGAGCATAGAAATTAATTTGGGCAACAATTTTACGAAATTAATTTTTGTGAGATATATATTAATAAGCTCGTCTAAATATTGTCATATCATTTGGAAATGATGTATTTTCTTCTTCAGAAAGTTGATCCTTGGGAAGAGATGAAGCAACGATTGCAAATAATTAGAAATAAAAAAATAGTATTTTCGTGGGAGAGAATTGTAATATCTCAATTTCAGCGAGCGATCACTATTTTCCAGCATAATAAATGAAAAAAATATTTCGACGAATCAAATAATCTCAGAAATTTAGAACCGAATATGGACATGCGCCTTTAAATCAATCGTTTCATTAACCTAATCTACTCATGTAACCATAGATCACAGAGAAGCCATAAGAGTATGTATATGCCTAATAAATAATGACTTCCATCATTACTGTACGTTGCCAACTTGGGCTGTGTGGAACGTGATCCGTCAATTTATAAACGCTCGACGAAAAACTTTGATCACCATAAACGGCCTCCTGATTGAAAAGAACTTGGGCACCCTTGAATCCTACTATAAAAAAAAATCTTAACAAGTATTATGTATGTATTGATATACAAGTATTATCAGCTTGGTATTGCGTAATCATTATGCTGGAATTTCGTTAAATTAATATGCTGGAAGACAAGGATGGGTCAGAGAAATCGAGATAGTATTCATTATCTCCTGACATGATTGTAACACGGCTCTCGATATTCCACCATATCTCTCTCTCTCTCTGTCTCTCTCTCTGTCTGTCTCTGTCTCCCTCCCCTCCCTCTCTCATACTCTCTCTGCCTCGCTCGATCTCCGCCTTATTCTCTCTAACTCCCTTTTTTCTCTCTTTCTATCTCCCTCCCCCTCACCATCTCCATATCCTCACCCCCTTCTTCTCACTTTATCTCTTTCTCTCCCTTTTCCTCTCTCCCACTCCCTATCTCTCTACCCCTCTCTCTCTCCCTCTCTACTCCGACGTCATCGTCTATTTATTTATCCGATGCTTCATATATTTATGCATGTTTTGCTGATAACAATTGATATGCTGATCACTGTAATTTCTAGCCTTGCTTGAATTAGCCAAATTTCTAACCTTTGGTGCTATTAATCTAGGAAGAATGAAAGCTGAGCTCGACTATTTTGTCTGGAACTTTTTCAGAGTTGAGTTCAATTCTCAATACAATCGCGTCGAGTTTTCTTATAGAATTCCAAGGCATACCTCAAACTTGGGTAATTAAACCGGCTCAGTGCAGCAAGCATCCCAAAGGTTCGGCAGCAACCGATGTCGGGCGGGTTTTTCATAGCATGCTCATAGGCCGAGGTGTGAGGCTGGGACTAATAGACGAAAACGGAGGCATCGAGACGCAATGTCTCATTTTCACTGGCATTTTGAGATCAACCTTTTTTTTCGGCGAGAGTACACAAAAATGAGAGACCAAACGGAGCAATGATTTATAGCTTCCTTTTCCCTCTCTCGTCTTCCACACTCTTGCTGTTAGAAAAAGAGTTGACCATTATGTTGACCACTTTTTGGCTGAGCACGCTTTTTAAAGTTGGGATCTTTTTGGAATAAGTTGGGCCCATCTTTCTTCTTTTCCATACTAATCCGCTCTTTTCAGAGTTCACCCTCAATCTTTTTTGTTAAAAAGTTGAGCTCAACTTTCGCCCAGTTCACGGTGGGTTAGGCCTTTAGAAATGCGGACATTAGAGAAACTTGGAAGCTTCCCAAAAAAAGTTGCAAGGACGCTACCGTACGAACAACTTCTTGTGAAGAGTACGTAGTTTTTAAAAAGTACGGTATAATTCTTGTCGAGAACACTGCATTTTAAAATCAAAAGTGTGGGAAACCTCGGTAATATCGAAATTAAAGACGCTGAGATGTTTTTTTGTTTGTTCTTGCATTGATTAGTGTTAATTGTCCCTAATGCGTGTTTATTTTTTTCAGTCAGATGTTCGGGTTTCCGTATGGACAGCTTCCGCCTCTGCTGCAGCAGCCGGTGATTCAGCAGCCGGTGCTGCAGCAGCCAGTGCAGCCGACTTATGGTGGCGGCGGATACATCCGTGGCGGAGGCAGAGGACGCAGCAGCAACAACAACAACAGGTTTGAAATGACACAGATTTGAAATGAGTGTGGTCGTTGGTTTTTCTCTTGAAAAACACACATTTCCTTATTGTTAGAAATGCGAATCCTCGCGCGGAGTCGGCCTGGCATAGAGCTGAGAGGGAGGATGGACGTGCTCGTAGAGCGAAGGAAGAGCGAGACCGTTTGGAGGGCCAGATAAATGAGGTTCTTTACTCGATTGTGTTTTACTCGATTAACATGTTAGCGTCATTTAATTCCTTGCAGCTGAAGTCAGCTGTGAAGAGGATGAAGACGGAACGAGACGAGCTCGTGAAGCTGAAGGAGGCGCTTAAGCAGGACGTGGCTGACCTAAAGAAGGATAAGAAGGAAATGAAGGAGGAGAAGGAGGAGCTCCGTCAGAATGTGAAGACTCTGAGGGACGAGGTGGAGAAAGCGGCGGAGAAGGCGGCGGAGTCGTTGAATGCCCAGAGCGACAACCAGAAGGAGACCAACTGATGCGTCCCCTCTTTCTTTCTCTCTCTCTTTCTCTTTTTCTCTCTCTTTATCACTCACTCGCGACTCGGCCCTCTCTCTCTTTCTCTCTCTTTATCGTTCTTGAAAGATTCCATGTCCACCTTTTTTTGTCTGCTCCCGTCCCCTCTCTCTCAAATACGCTCACTTTCTTTCACTCCCTCTTTCACAGGTGCCTGAGCCCTTTTGCTGTTCAATTCACACTCTCCCTTTTTCTCCCAATTACGCGCCGTCGTTGTTTTGTTATCTCGTCGTTCCGATCTCGTGCAGTATTCATCCGGTTGTGTTTTTAATAAGATAAATTTTGTATAATTTCAGATAGTTCTCAGCTGGGCACGTATACGATGGAAGTAGAACCCGAAGATAGTGGTGGTTCTCATACTCGCACAACAGTGCATTCTCCTTTAGTTCGTGATTGTCCTTCTATGCATGATTCTGTGTCTTCTTCTGTGCATGAAGTTCATGTTTCTGTGCATGGTTCTGCTTCTTCGTCCGCTTTAAGTGGCCCGAGCCCCAGAACGCAGAGTGGAGGGGCAGGCTCTCTGTCCAGACGTATCCCATCCTCGCACAGAGCGGAGCAGACACCGAGAAGAGGGCTTTCTCGTTTGCAAGATACCGAGAAGAAGCTGAACGAACTTCAGAAGCGGCTGCAGAAGAGAGAGCTGGACCTCGATGCAAGGGAAAGACTATTAGTCTTTCGAGAACGGCTTAGGCCTACCGTACTCTTGAAAGAGAAGTCGACGCAGACTGTGGAGAAGTGTGGTGGAAGAAAGTTGGAGCCTCTCTCTGGTGTCAGCGCTAGGCAGAAACGACGTCGCCTGAACAGACTTTCCAATATGTTGACGAACCTGGTGGCAGAAAATTCGCAAGCATTAATGCAAAAGAGCATTGCAGCAATTTTGTCAGACTATGTGCAGTCCAAACGAGTAACGGTACAATCTGTCCAGAAGTTAACAGAAGATCAAGACGTGAAACTCGTGATATTTCCAGAACACTGAGCTATTACAACTCCAATTCATCTTGACTAGATTTGAGAATGTCTGTGCAAAGCTGGAGAATGGCACAATCTCGCGAACTCCCAAGATGCACTTGCTTCTTGAGCACGTGGTCCCCTTCATGTCCCAATATGGTAGCTGGGGGGCTATGAGTGAGCAGGGAATTGAGTCTCTACACGCTGCTTTTAAGAAATATGATCGGCAGTACGCCTGCATCACAAGCAAGGAGAGACGGTGGCGAGCAATTGCCAATCACTTCAGTGTCGAGGCTGCAACCCTCTATTTCTACGACTAGGACTATTTCTAAACCCCAGAACGCAACGGCCCTCTTTAGGGCCACAATTAAAGAGATATGAATTAAGAATAAAGAAGCGCGCATTTAACAGAGCAAAGGAAAGACAAATAAGGAGGAAAATTATCCAAGCTAACCGTTCTGATTGTTCCATCATGAGCCTCGAAACTTCAGTCGCCAGAGAACAACGTAGATGATGGAGCTGGAAATAAACCACAAGCAACCAGCACACACGAGATTACAAAGCTAATATGTTAAAATTACTGATCTAATCTGACAAAGAAGTGGAGATTGCTCGCATGCTTCATCGGACGTCGGTAGTAGGACGTCCGACGTCGGTAGCCTGCTGCCGGCCGGTTACAATAAAAATATTTTCCGTTTATAGCAACTATATCGAAAGAACCAATTAAAAGAAAATATCAAGACTGCTTATTACACGCATGACAACTCTTTATTAGTGCAGCTTGGTACCGTAACCGCGTTTTTCTCATAATTCGTACGGTAACACTAAAAAATCTCCAATGTCCGCCTTGACTCGCCGTGAGTTTTCTTCCTAGATTAATAGCACCACTTATGCCTAATATCATACTCGTTTTTATTACTTTAAAAAAACATGAAACCTGCCTCTTCCATCGTTGTCGAATGTTATCCGTCATGTTATATCCGCTTGACGTCCAACTAAAAGCGCCGGGGCATAGAAATCAATTTGGGCTTTCTTTTTTCTTTCTTCTTAAATTGCCAATAAATTTCTGACAACAATTTTTCTAAGTTAATTTGTGTTAGATGTAATAATAAGTAGCCTAAATATTTCAGTTCTTAACAATATAATGACAATGTATTTATGCAAGTGTTTTCATCAGCTTTGTCGCCGAGATTGTAATGCGCAATTAATTATCTCATTGATTATGCTGCCAAATAACGAGATCGGCCATGGAAATCCAGATATTCTTATCTACTTGTAATAGTTTTTGTTGTTAAGCATTATAGTTACTTGCCTAAATCAATTGTTGGCCTTTCCTAGTCGATTTCTTGCAATACAATTTGTTTGTAGTTTCATAAGTACAGTCGCACACATTAAATCTTGAAGTCAAAGTTTCTTTGAGGGCGTCGAAAAAAAGAGCAAACAGAGCAGAACGCTCTCGTTGACACTTCCACGGGGAATCTCTCCACGTCTTACAAAAAAATTTTAAACTAAATATTTCTTATTTTATTAATTCAGTAGTGAAAAGAAAGATATTTAGAAACATACGCTTCTTCTAACATCCATGTAAATAAGGTCAAATACAGATAGAAAGAGAGGAGAGAGATAGAGAAAGAGAGAAGGAGAGAGAAAGAGAGAGAAAGAGAGCGAGAAATTAAGAAGATTTTCTTCTTTTTTTTAAATCAGTGGGTTTAAAGAACTACGATAGTTAGCGTCAAGTGTATAAAATTGAACGCATGGTTGTCTGTCTACCGAGGAGACCACGATCCGTCCAATTTTTTACGCTTGACGCAAACTAAAAGCGCCGGTGCATATAAGAAATGGTTCGTCATAATCAATAATTCGGCTGGTCTTCAATTCTACTTAATTTCTGACTTAAAATATTTGCTTTCTTGACAAAATATATAATAATTTTTATAATAGAATTTGGGCGAAGATAGCGACAGAGAGAGAGAGTGAGAGAGTGAGAGAGAGAGCGAGAGAGAGCGAGAGAGAGTGAGAGAGAGACTGAGAGAGAATAAGAGAGAGAGAAGAAAATGAGTGGCTGAGAGAAGTGGAATAGAGAGGATTGGATAAAGCGAGAAAGAGGAACAGGAAGAGAGACTGACAGAAAGTGAAAGAGAAAGATAGAAAATAAATCATACAGAAAGGGAGAAAGAAAGAGTGGGAGAGCGCGAAAGGAAGAAGAAGGAGAGAGACAGAGAGAGCGAGACATTGAGAAAGAAACAAAGAGAAAGAGAGAGAAACACAGAGAGAGACAGAGATGATAATTCATTGAACGAGGAAGTTATGTAATCGAATCTTCCTCATAACAATGAGAATAAGCTTGATCATGCAAAATTGTCTTTCCCCGCTTCTTCGTCACTTTTTTTAAACCTTTACTATCGACGAGAGAGACGATCTTTTAATTTAAATCCGTCATACGCCAACTAAAAGCGTCGGTTTATCCGGTATGCCATCTATTC
>CALZFC010000032.1:1937500-1945000 GCA_945643635.1 Allodiplogaster sudhausi | reverse complement strand
AGAGAGAGAGAGAGAGAGGAAGAGCGAGATAGAGAGAGAGCCATCCTATTAGGCACTCCACGGCGTGGTCAACTCGTTCGGCTCTGCCAACTCACTCCGCATGCTGCAGATTCGCTCGACGTCAGCGGTCAAGGCGAGAGTCATATTTTATATTCCCGCCGCTGTCAGATTCGAATAACAATTAAAGCAATAAATTTGAACAGCATTTCATTATTATTCTTAGTTATAAAGCTGCCCCACGAACGGAATTACGGGATAGTTTCCATTCAAAAGCTATGGGTATTCCACTCTCTCTCCCTCTCTCTCTCCGCCTTCCTCTCTCTAAAAACGCTCTCGTTGACGATTCCACAGGGAATCTCGCCAGTTCTTACAAAAAAAAAATAATTTTCTAGGCTTTTAATTTCTTATTTTATTCATTCAGTAGTGAGAAGAGAGATATTTAGAAACATTCGCACCTTCTAATATCCTTGTAAATCAGGACAAATATAGAGATAGAAAGATAGAGATAGGGAGAGAGAGGGGAAGAGAGAGAGTGAGAACGAGAAAGAGAGCGATGTAAACGAGAGAGAGAGAGAGAGAGAGAGATAAAGACTGGGAGAGAGAGAGAGAACCTCTTCAACTATTCACGTATTCTTTTATCTGCTCATTTCAATTTTTGTGATTGAAATTCATCGTGGAGATTATGATCCGTCAATTTATATCCACTTGAAGCAAACTAAAAGCGCCGGTACATATAAAAAATGGTTCGTCATGGTCAATATTTCGGCTCGACTTCAATCCTCCTTAATTTCTGAAATAAAATATTTCCTTTCCTGACAAAACATAACGAGATGAGAGAGACGAGAGAGAGAGAGAGATGGAGAAAAACAAAAAGTGAAATAGATACAGAGAGATATTAAGAAAGAGTGAGAGTGAGAGAGAGAGAGGCGAAGAGAGGGGAGGGTGAAATACATAGA
Source organism: Allodiplogaster sudhausi (assembly GCA_945643635.1). NCBI lineage: Eukaryota > Metazoa > Nematoda > Chromadorea > Rhabditida > Diplogasteridae > Allodiplogaster > Allodiplogaster sudhausi. Next base: position 1,944,044 of record CALZFC010000032.1, on the reverse strand, counting down.
CAGTGCTGGTGATCGGATTGAGTGGGGGATACATAAATGGCTTGAAAAATAAAAGATAAAAAGGAATGGGGAGAGACTTATTCAAGGAACGAGAAGAGAGAATGAAAGAGAAAGATAGAAAATAAATCATATGGAAAGGGAGAAAGAGAGAGTGGGAAAGCGTGAAAGAAAGAAAAAGGAGGGAGAGTGATAGAGAGACAGAGAGAGAGAGAGAGTCAGGGAGAGAGAGAGAGAGTCAGAGATAGAGTGGCAGACAGATGTTATCTCACAAGCAAAATGTCGTTCGACCTTTTTTCTTCACTTTCTGTTTCTTCCAGACTGAATCTCACCGACGGGAGAAACGATCTTTTAATTTATATCCGTCTTGCGCCAACAAAAAGCGCCTGTCCGTAATCGGTCTTAAATGTCTGGCATAATTTGAGTCCTCGAAATTTTTCCATTCATTATGCTGGACAATAACTATCGTGCAGTGAATTCAAATATTATTATTCTCTCCAATAAAATTTAAAAAAAATTTCTAAGTAAATTGTATAAAAAAGAATAATAAAAACTCTATGTCAATTAGAAATCGTTATTACCATGATAACTGTACCCCTATTGCAGTTACAACTATCCTCCTATCTTGAGCGAGGGAGAGAGAGGGAAAGAGAATAGCCAAATTTCCAACTCGTTTTTATTAAGAAAGAGGTTTATAATATGAATAATTTTCAACAGATATTTTTTTTTTAAGCAATAAGTAAAATAAAAAGTAATAATTTTTATTTAAAAAAAGGAATTTATAATATGAATAACCTTAAACAAATATTTTAACATTTATAATAAAGATTTTTATTATTATTACAGTTAAAAAATTTTCTTTGATAGTGCATGCAAAAGTATGGGTCCCCATAACTTTCTTCAAGCTTAATATTTTTCAAATTTCTTTTTTTCAGTGAATGTGTAATTGGAAAGTGCACAAGCTGCCCTCCATTGGCGCGTGCCCCGGGAAAATGTCGGATTTTGCTAACCCAAATTTCATCCGCTTTCTCTTTTATCTCTCTTTTCCTCTCATGTCTCTCCGTCTTCCCGAATCGTTGACGTATCTGATCCGTCCATTTATATCCGCTTGTCGCCCAACTAAAAGCGCCGGGGCATAGAAATTAATTAAGGATTTCTTTTTTTCCTCCATATTTAAATTACCAATAAATTTCTGACAAAAAATTTTTCTACATTAATTTTTTTGTGAGATATAATAATAAGTCGTCTCAAATATTTCCGATCTTAACAATATAATGACAATGTATTTGTACAAGCCTTTTCATCAGCTTTGGCCGGCCGAGATTGTTTTGCGTAATTATTACTCATTGAATACGCTGTCAAATAACGACATCGGCCTTATATTCTTATCTCAAAGTAATAGTTTTGTTGTGAAGCATTTATAATTATTTGCATAAATCATCTTTTGCCTCTCCTAGTCGATCTCTTGCAATGCAATTTCTTTGTACTTCCATATGTACAGTAGCACAAATTTAATCTTGGTCTTACAAAAAAAAAATTTCCTAGGCTTAATATTTATTATTTTATTCATTCAGTAGTGAAAAGAAAGATAATAAAAACATACGCTCCTTCTAATATCCTTGTAAATCAGCTCAAATATAGAGAGAAAGAATGAAGGAGAGAGAGAGACAGAGAGAGAGAGATAGAGAGAGAGAGAGAAAGAGATAGAGAAAGAGAGAGGCAACTCTTTGCACCTCATAATTTTTGGCACTTTGCCAATTCGCGCTGTCTCAACCACACATGCAGCCAAACACATGAAAAACATTAAATATATACACTAACAATACTTCTTTTCCACTCTCTCTCTATTTCTCTGTCTTCCTCTCGCATTCCTCTGTCCCTCTGCAAAAATTTGAATAATTTCGTGCCCATTGAACAGATGTACAACTCATTTCAAACTTTTTGGCACAATGCCAACGTTTGTGCGTTTAAGCGTTTCTTTCCATTTAAACACATACAAAGAGACCGAAAGTTGACTCTCTCTCTCTATTCCAGTGAAATGTACAAAGTATGAGCTTTGTAATGAGCTACAGAGAGTTGTGTATAATTCATGTTGAACGTTCTGACAGACACTTACAAGTACACGGCCAATCCAGTACCATACAGCGAAAGAGCGTTGTGCAGAAAAATTAATTTTGGTCGAAAAGCCGTCAAGTATAGGTTGCGCTGGATTACTGGCATCCCAGAACTCGGTTTAATCGGTAACTTCGCGGCGCAGTCTCTCGGTTGACTCTCCTGTGAGCCTGGCCGCTCATTTTTTGTGGTTCCTTGTGAACGCATGGAACTGCATCTTTTGCGGTTCTTTGCGAACGCATAGAACTGCAGATTTTGCGGCCAGGTTCACTTAGAGCAATCTGAAATAAAGAAAAGGTAATAAAAGTATGCCAATTCGTGATGTCATGTGTATTCCAGAGTGGCCGGGCTCGTGTAACTTTGCTCATTTTTGACGTAGATACATAGTTAATAGCTCAAAATGACCGCAAAATTCTGTGTTTTCCAATAATTAACCGTCTTTCTCTTATACATCTTCACATAGTAGAACTTCGTACGCAACTTCGTGAATCCTTACCTCTTCTTTAACTCCCTAAGCTTAGCTGAATCCTGAAACTTTAAAAACTCCTTAATTCTTCTTTAACTCCCTAAGCTTAACTGAGACCCTGAACTTTATAAACTCCTATATTCTTCTTTAACTCCCTAAGCTTAACTGAGACCTTGAACTCTAAAAACTCCTAAATTCTTCTTTAAACCCTGAAACTTTAAAAACTCCTAAATTCTTCTTTAACTCCCTAAGCTTAACTGCGACCCTGAACTCTAAAAACTCCTAAATTCTTCTTTAACTCCCTAAGCTTAACTGAGACCATGAACTTTATAAACTCCTATATTCTTCTTAAACCCTGAACTCTAAAAACTCCTAAATTCTTCTTTAACTCCCTAAGCTTAACTGAGACCCTGAACTTTATAAACTCCTATATTCTTCTTTAACTCCCTAAGCTTAACTGAGACCTTGAACTCTAAAAACTCCTAAATTCTTCTTTAAACCCTGAACTCTAAAAACTCCTAAATTCTTCTTTAAACCCTGAACTCTAAAAACTCCTAAATTCTTCTTTAAACCCTGAACTCTAAAAACTCCTTAAAGATGGGCGATCACCGAAATTACAGTAATGTGAGTTCAAACGTACAAATATTTCGAACGGAAGTCCGTTTAATTACTCAAAAATGTACGGTAGACTAGGAATGTGCGTGTGTTTTTTGAAGCGGGTTGTTATTGCTGTTATACCTATTTGATAATGTTTTGCGTAACAAGAATTTATAAAAAAAAATTTCTAAAACAAATGAACCAAAAGGTGATAAAGCATTCACCATAACAATTTCTTCAAATCCTTGTAATTTTATTTTCCCGCGATGGGTACGTATCCGTGAAGTTGGGATTCTACCGATGGGTTCTGCTTTTTCCCTGGCACACCAATCACAAATTCATTCAAAATTTGAATTTTAAAGTTCATTATACTTGAATATGGAACTTTCTTGTACATTTTCATATACATATTCTTTTTCTGCATGCCCCAGACTATTTGAAAATAACTAAGATGGCTCATTTATCGTCAATGACTTTTCGGTGATCGCCCTCCTTTAAGTCTTCTTTTACTCCCTAAGCTTAGCTGAGACCCTAAACTCTAAAAACTCCTAAATTTTTCTTAGCTCTTTTAAGCTCTTAAGCTTCCTAAAATAGCGGTAATCCCGTAAATAGCGTAACTTAGTTAACTAGTCCACATGTAACATCTTCATCATGAACATCAGACAAGAAAGTAAAGGAGATTGGTACAACACGGAGGGTACGGGTCATACAAATTCTTCCGGTTTGAGAGCACACCAAATCCGCGTTGCGCCCGTTTCATGCGTCGCGGCTAGGCACAGCATATTGCTCTCCTCCAAATGCATCGATCGAAGTGATTTAAACTCCCTCCAAAAGTTATTGTAATATGTGGTCATTAATTTGAAAATTCTGGCAACTGGCAATTTGCCAGCAATTTCACCTTCGCTAAGGATTTTGAAGTTCCGTTCCGTTTGTGTCACACAATACGATTGTGGAAAACTTAAGAAATTTACAGTTCGACGCACCAAAATTCTCTCAAACCGGAAAGGGGTACCCTGCGTGGTACAATCGAGTTGGGATCGATCCGTTCATTTATATCTACTTGAAGCGAAGTAGTGCATAAATTTATATTGGCCTTCCTTTTTTAAATCGTCCTTGAGATTTCTGAAATAAAAAGATATGTTATTTCTTAACAAAAATTCGCACTATTTGTAAAATCGAGGTTGCATCTTCTCATATTATCTTAATAGTTTTTTTTTTGTTTTTTTTACAATCTGACAAGATCAATAATGAAAAAAATTTATTAATTTCTGCTCATTGTCAGAGAAATGGAAACGACACACAAGAAAATTATTTTTTTTTGTGACTTCGGGACTCATGCAATCGAATTTTCTAGCTCAATATGACCAAATGAGGCGTAAAACCAAGAAACTATTTATTAGCCAGAGATCTAATTTAGCAGTGCGTACTGCCGCCAATGTGACGCATTCTAAAAATATACAAATAAAGAAAACAACTATCGCCTTATTACATATCTATATATTTCTTTAACACTCAGTGTCTCTTTCCCTGTACGAGTAGAACGACCCTCTCTTAATGATAATTCCTTTCTTTGCTTTCTACAACTCTCTAGCCATCCATCCTCTCCTTTTCTCGCATCCCCACGCCATCTCACTTTCTCCCCTGTCCACTTATCTGCCACGTCCCTCCCCTCACCAGCTGGCTGAATCCCTAGGCTCTCTAGAGTCTTCCGCGAGTAGAGAGCGAAAGAGAGAGAGAGAGAGAGAGAGAGATAGAAGCAGAGGGAGAGAGAAGAAGAAGAAGAGGGAGATAAAGATATACTCAGAAGAAAAGAAGAAAGACACAGACAAACTAAATCGAGGCAGAGAAAGTTAAAATCGTTGACATAAACTCATATAACAATTCATCTTATCGTTGTCAAATGTGATCCGTCAAGTTAAATCCGCTTGAACTAAAAGCGCCGGGCATCAAATTATTTTGGGCTTTCTTTTTTTCTCTATTCTTAAATCGACCTAAATTCTGACAAAATTTTTTTCTAAATTAAATTATTGTCAGATATAACAAGTCTTCTAAATATTTCCTTTCTTAACAATATAATTACAATGTATTTATACAAGTGTTTCATCAGCTTTGGTGCCGAGACTGCATTGCGTAATTATTACTCATTGATTATGATGCCAAATAACGAGATCGGCCGGGGAAATCCAGATATTCTTATCTCATAGTAATAGTTTTATTGTTAAGCATTTCTAATTATTTGCATAAATCATCTGTTGCCTCTCCAAGTCGATCTCGTGAAATGGACTTCCTTTGTAATTTCATATGTTCAGTCGCACACATTTAATCTTGATGTCATAGTTTCTTTGAGGGCGTCGACAAAAAGAGCAAACAGAGCAGAACGCTCTCGTTGACAATTCCACGGATAATCTCGCCACTTCTTACAAAAAATTTCTTTTCTAGACTTAATATTTCTTATTTTATTCATTCAGAAGTGAGAAGTGAGATATTTAGAAACTTTACTTTCCTTCGAATATCCATGTAAATCAGGTGAAATACAGAGAGAACGAAAGAAAGAGAGAGAAAGAGAGAGAGAGAGAGAGCGAGAGAGAGAGAGAGAGGGGAGTGTGGCAGAGAGATCGAGTTAAGAATGATGGATTTTCAAAAATGTTTTTTAAAAAATTCCGAAGAAGAATTGCACTTGTTATCATCCTCCTTTTTGTTTGAATAAAAACAACCTACGTCGAACCAAGGAGAGTTTTATCCGCTTCACGCAAACTAAAAGTGCCGGTGCCTATACGAAATGTTTCGTAATGGTCAATAATTAGGCTCTCGTCTTCAATCCTTAATTTCTGAGATAAAATATTTCGTTTCGTGACAAGATTTTCAGGCGAAGATAGCGACAGAGATTGAGAGAGAGAGAGAGAATGATTGAAATATAGACAGAGAGAGAGAGAGAGAGAGAGATTGAGAAAGAGAAAGATTGAAGGCGAGAGAAACTAACTTTTAATTTATATCCGCCTTACGCCAACTAAAAGCGCCTGTCCATATTCGATCTTTAATTTCTGAAGTAATTTGAGTCCCCGAAAAATTTAACCATTGAATATGCTCGAAAATTACGATCACTCACTGAAATAGAGATATTACTAATCTCTCGAATGAAAAAACACTTTTTCATTTCTAATTATTTGCAAAAAATTAACCGCTATCTCTTCTAGCCGTTTATACTCTAATGCAACAGAAATCCGATTTTGTTCCTGTTCTTTTTCCTAAATTCCTTTGTAATGCATACACAGAGACATGGAAATAAAAGAAATTTATCATGATAAAAAATAGATAATTCGCGAAATCGTTTTTAAAAAGGAATAAAATCCTTCCTAGCATCTGCCTGCAAAA
>CALZFC010000032.1:1920000-1935000 GCA_945643635.1 Allodiplogaster sudhausi | reverse complement strand
CCTTTTATTATCTTTAACTTAAATATGAAAGAACAAAAACACGAAAAATTTCGCCGCGACGGATGTTATCAAGACTTTCAAATCTAAATTAGGACTAAAAATTAATTATAGATTAAAAATTTCGAATTCTTTTTGTCCTCGTAAAAGTCTACAGTAATCCACTCAATTTGCATCGAACACAACCCGTGATTTTTAGTGTGCTCAAAGTACCGTAATTCTTGATTTTTAGTGTGCCTCTTTCTAACCTAACGTTCCTCGCACTGGTCGGCGGGCATCGGTGGAGAGGCGCCGATTCGGAAAAGGCGGCCTCGGCACACTCGGCTGCCCACTGCGGATGGACCGCCCACCACGAGCCGGCCTCGTTCATCACCAGGTAGCCTTTGCGGGGCTGCAAGAATTTTTTTATATCATTTTTTTAAAATCTCCCGCCAATTTTCAAGTTTGAAGAGCTATGATAATATGATAGATATACACGTAATATACTTTTTAACGATAGCTTCGATCTCCATATCAAGAGAGATGCAAATTACGCTCAAATATATCACATCTATCGAAGATGAAAACCACCGTTCCCGCTTCTCTCACATTTTTAAAATGCGCCAAATATGCTGGATACGGAAAAAAACCCAGTTTGATAGTATCTAGTCATTAATAAAGCGCAAATCATTGTAATAGATTTCATAGATAAATAAATAAATAAATATAAAAATTTATAAAAAAAAAAAACTAAAAGATAAATAAATTGCGAAAAAGAAACTGACATCCGGCGTAAGGACCCTCACAAAGGCAGCGGACGAGTTCAAGCAGTGTCGAATTGACTGACGCCAATGTCTGCCGGAGGCGCTAGACGGATTCTGTAGATATTTAAAAAAAAACTTTTAAATAAATTATTTTCGTACTATTCATCACCATGATTCATACTAGAGTAAGATAGAGATAAATAAAGAGAGAGAGAGGGATAGAGAGAGAGAGAGAGAGAGATTACAGACCGATTCCTGGAATGCATCGAAGATCGATGGAAGAGGGAGCGAGTTGAACTCTGAAGAGAGAAGCAGACGGAGAAGCCAGCAGACAACCGTGCACTCGCGGGGTCGGCTGTCTGTGCATTTAAGAAATTACAATTTTGAAAACAAATTAAAACTAGTCAATTAAATGTAATAAACTAAGTTAATTACATCTCAATTACTCTTATTCTTAAATAATAAATTCAAAGAATGCTGGTTGTAAAGCAAAACAAATGCCCATGCACAGTATACATTTTCTCGTTTGTCCTTACAATTAATTGCAAATCAATAAACCAGCCTTTAATAAACACTTACAGTATGGCGAGGCTCGCTTGAGTGCGGAGCGAGTTCGTTGCGGGACCATCTGAGTTGATATCTGCTGCTGCTGCATATGCGCTGCTTCCGTGTCCGTGGTCGGCATTCTCAGTACCGTATTCAGCTGCCGTTTCTGGCCACCCTCAGAGACGTTCTTAAAAGAGAGAGAAATTGTAGAATACTTACTGTAGAATATTTATTTTTTTTTACTATTTTTATCTAAAATAATTTTTTTCTAATCTCTTTTTTTTTAAAATAAAATGAGCTAAATAAGTTAAAAAAAAATTACTGACTCCAGTCTGACGCAGAAAAGTGTCGCCTCCATCGAGTGCCGGATAAGAGTACGGTAAATCGAGGTCGAATGAAGAAGATGTGGACTCGCTGAAGTGAGAAATAGAGAGAGAGAGAGAGAGAGAGATGGAGAGAGAGAGATACAGAGAGAGAGAGAGAAAGAGAGAGAAAGAGAAAGAGAGAGAGAGAGTGAAAGGGTGAGAGAGAGCGAGTGAAAAAGAGAGCGAGACATAGAGAGAGTGGAAGAGTGCGAGAGATAGATAGAGATATGAGGAGAGCTAAGGAATAAAGGCAATCGATCAGTCAGCTAAGTGCTAAAAAGTTGCATATTTTATCAAATGAATTTTTTTTTAGATTAGATTAGAAAAGATAGATTTTTTAAATCAAAATTAGGTAATATTTAATTGTCTATAGATTTTTTAGGTAAAAGATTAAATATAAATAACCACCTCTGTGAGCCGTCGAAAGGGTCGAAAGGACTCAGAGAAGAAGACTCTGGCGAGACTTCCGCTGATTGTGAGAGACCCAGATAGCCGGTATCTTGAAAAGGTCAATCTATTAATTACTTTAAAGTTATATTGCAATTACAAACATATAAAATAATTATAAAAATATTTGTTTAAATTTATTCATATTATACTTTTTTATATTACTTATTACTTTTTTTAAATAAAACTATCTGTTTAAACTTAATCATACTGTAAACCTTTTTCATTAAATCAAAATATCTGTCTTGCAAAGTTTTGCAAACTGTTTCTCGAAAAAAAAATTAATAATCACTATCCAAACCAAGACACGGTAGTTTTTAACGGCGACAAATTCTATATCTATGCTTAGGTAGGTGAAAGAAATGATTGTTGTCGAATTGTTTCTGTGATTTTGTGATTGTGACATAAGTTCTGTGATTAAATTCTAGATCTTGAGAGGTGGATCAGATCAATTTATGATTGCTTCAGCCAATGACTTCGAAAATATATGGCAAAAAAAGAACCAAACAAGTAATTAATAAAAGCCCGAACCAAAGGAATATTCCGTGTCCACAGAAGGTGGTGCTGTTAGATCGAAGGGCGATGACGTGGCAGAAGAAGAAGAGTTGGATGTGGTTGTGTTACTGTGGAGAGAGAAGAGGTCGGCGAAGGCAGTAGTGTCATCCTGGAGAGAAGAAAAAAAAGAAGGGAAAACTTATTCTATTTAAATAAGGACATTTATATTGTCTTAAATAAAATTACACCGTTCGGTAATGAACCGATTAATTTAAATAAAGTGCCAATTTATTAGTTTTAAGTAAGTATATTTAAAAAGTCTATTAAATAACACCTTTTTTTGTTGTTGTTGTAATGAAACGATTGATTCAAAGAAGTAACAAAGGACTTATCAATTAGCAACAATCCGCACTTCCGTTTCAAGCCTTCAACAGAATGTAAACCACATGGACATCATAAACAATGGCAAGAGTTATTGTTAATCATCCAAAAAAATAATAATATTTCGGGCAGTGAATGGGAATTGCAAAAAAGCGCGGGAGCAAAAAGAGCAAGTTCTTTTTTCTCAACGCGACAAAGCGCAAAAAAATTGTAATAAGCATTAATCTTACTAAATAACACGGAATATAAATATTTTACTTTCATTATTACAATAGAAAGAAGTAAAAAATTAATTAATTAATAAAATAATACTTACTTGATCGAGAAAAAGACCCACTGAGTCGTCATCCTCCCGTTTTGGCGTAGCTGCTGCGGATGAGGAGAGGAGTGGCGAGAGGCTTTGGTCGGGTGTTGCGAATCTGGCGGACCCATGGAAGCCACTTTTCGGCTCATCGTCGATAAAGCCGATTGGGCCGATATATCCGCTCTCCATATCCGGGCGGGCGGCGGGAAATGATATATTTCAAATATATTTATCAGCAGTGACAAGGGGATCCGGCCAGAAGTAGCAGCAGCAGCATCGTCAAGCTGTGCTTCCTTCACTTCTCGGCCTTAGCCTTAACCGGACTTATTTTAGGTACCTTAACCTTAATAAGGCTAAAACAACAACTCGTTCAGCATGCGATGAATGCCAACAAATTTCTCAATTCTAGGCTTAAATTTTTATCATTTAGGCTAAATTAGCTTTGATAAGATTTATGGACAAAATTGTATTGTTAGGTTACAATATGAAACACGTCAGTATTAGCTTTCCGAGGACGATCTATTTTCGATGAAGGGTGAGTCTAAGACGCCAAGAATCAATGAGCGGTAAACAGGAAATGAGCGCTCAAAGAATATAAATCAAGGTTGACAAGAGGCAGAAGTAAGTGCGAGTGTGGAGCGCGCATCTCCGAGTAAAATCAATCGAAGACCGAGAATAAGTCGAGAGGTAAGGAGGTCTGAAGGCGAAGAGAGAGAGAAGAGAGAGATAGAGAGAGAGAGAAGAGAGAGAGAGAGAAAGAGAGAGACAGAGAAAGAGAGAGAGACAGAGAAAGAGAGAGAGAGAAAGAGAGAGAGAGAGAGAAAGAGTGAGAGAGAGACGGAGAAAGTAGGTGAGTATGTGTGTAACATGGCAAAATGCAAGCGGAAGTCTTCCTTTCTTTCTCTGGTTCTCTCTCGCTCTCATTTACTATCTCTCGGTCTCTATATCTTCATCTTTGAAACCTCTTAATATCCCTTTATCTCTTACTCTCTCCAATTCATACACTCAGGAACGGCGTGTGAAAGAGAACAAAAAAAAAGTATTGCGGGGCCAGAAGCTTGAGAAGCTGAAACATAAAGAAGGAGCAAAAACTGCACATATTCCATCGTGCGCGACACATCTCTATCTCCCTCACTCTCTCTCTCTCTCTCTCTCTCTCTCGCTCTCTCTTTCTCTCTCTCTCTCTCACTCTCTCTATTTGTCATGAGAAGCATTCTCTCACAAGGTGGAGGACAGGAGGAAAAGATCGGCCCCGCAGGGTTTCAACGTGCTCTCCGTTGAACTTTATTATAGTTTGTGTGAACATACTCGAAAAAAAGCCCATAAATATCCCGGGAAAGAAACAATAAATGCCGGGAATAAAGTAGATGGCTCGACGGAAAATTCTTGCTTAAAGCGAAATATAGACGGAATCTTATAAAATGAATGCACGGACAATAAACGGAAAATGAAGGAAACAAATGTATAAAAATGCAGGAAGACGACAGTCGTTGTTTTCGCGAGAGCGCCGCCGACAACTGCTCGAAGCTGAGAGAGAGTTGAACTCTGTTCTCGAGATCATAGTGCACTACAATGTATATTAATCTGAAATTGCAGAATAATCGCGACCGTGTCCGTGAATTAGCAAAATGTATATGTTGAGTGGGTCCTTCTTTGGGGTGAATATGTGACCCGATTGGAAATGGCGGGAGTGCTCCATTCCTGATTTCACATGTTAATCTTACTTTTCTTTCGACAGCATTACTAGGTGTTTTCTGGCTTCCTTGTCTTTATTAATCATCTTTACTTCGCCTTTGCTCGTTTTACCAGCTTTGTCAGTCATTAATGTTCTTTTCAAACAAGAAAAATAGTTGTTTTTTCTCGGAATTTCTTTTGTTTTCCTAAAGGCTAGGAATGTTAATTTACGATGTTTTTCGTAGTATGCGGCATTTTCTGGGCTCAATTAGCTTTATATAATGCGAGGAATGCATATTTTCAACGGTTTTCATTGTGTTCTTTGAAAGAAGATAGTTTTATTTCTTTTATTTTCTTATTTTAGCTTTTTTTTCGTCTCCCAAGATGGCCGACGAAGGGGACGATGTTAGCGCCGAGGAGTTTGCACGTATCGCAGCTCAAGAATCGCGCGATTTGTTCAAGTCAGAGAATTATGATTTTTTTTCACTACTCTGAAAAAAAGATATATTTAATAAGCTACTAATCTTTTTCAAAATTGGCATCCCAAATTGTTTACGGGCTCTTAAATAGATATAACCGAATTAAATAAAGTAAGTAAATATTTGTATATAAAAAACCTATGATGAAATAATAAAACCTCATCATGCCCTGATTCAGGCAGCTCTGGAATGTTGAGACGACCGAATGGCCCGGAGAGCGATACGAGCTACTGGAAATGTATGTTTCTTTCCCTTTCTCTCGCTCTCCTCTCTCTCTTTCTCTCTCTCTCTCTCTCTCTCTCTCTTTCTCTCTCTCTCTTTCGCTCATCTCTCTCTATCTGTCTCCTTTCTTTTTTCATTTCCTTCTATTTCTCTCTCTCTCTCTCTCTCTCTCTCTCTCTCTCTCCCACTTTTCACTCCCACTTCTTTTAAATGCTTTCTAATGAAATGCTTGTCTTTATGCTACCACCGCTAATCGAGATTTCTATTTTAATCAACCGATTAAACAAAATACTTTTTTGACAGGTTTTGCAAGAGACACGCAGGCAAGTTCGCGCAGCTCGACCGCGAAATGCATCAGCACTTCAGAGATAATCAGCAGGTTCAAGAATTGATTTTTTTTATTTTCCTCTTTGCCAATAAAAAACTTTATCTAGAAAGAAGAATACTATATAACAATTTTATTTTTTTGCAAAAAACAATTACTAATCAATGTACTAACATGTTACATTTAAAAAAGAAAAAGAAAACTAGACTAATTAATTGTTTTCCTTTTTTTTGTTATTTTTTTAATATGAAATGTTTTTTTTAAAATTAATTTTTCTCTCCTTTCAGTTGCCTGAAGAGCTCGATCGAAAGTACGACTTTCGCGATCGTCTTCTCGAGCTGATCAACCGAAAGTTGCCGGTACGTTGAGCCAATTTTCCGGGGGCCTTGGAGGTCTAACCCACCCTCCCCACATTTTGGGGCCCCTCAGAGGCCTAACCAACCGTTCCCACTTTTGGGGCCCCTCAGAGGTCTAACACACCAGGGATGTATCGGAATAAAAATTTTCATAACGGAATTCGGAATTCGGAAGGCACTCTTTCATAACGGAATTCGGAAATCGGAATTCGGAAGAGAAAAAAGGTCGGAATTCGGAATTCGGAACTTCAAGTTTCAATAAGAAAAATAGGACTTTTTCTCACTAACTTCTATCTCCCGCGCTTGGGGCATAAAACAACAGTGAGATTAGATGGTGGATGTGCTCTGCCGTGCCATTAAAAGCTTGGGTGAAAGCTGAAGAAAACATTGTCAAATATTTTTATTTACTTTTGTTCTCTCGGTTTTGAACAGTATCTCGCTCCCATGGAAAACTTCTACCAATTACAGCAAAAGTATATAAAATTAGTTCAGTAGAGGAGACATTTTCTTAACACATTTCATTTCCTCGCTCTGATCAGGCGAGAGATTATCGCTCTCAGCTTCTATCTCTTTCCACCCAATCGATATGGGAAAGCGAACCCAGTTCTCTCTTTCCCAGGACCTTGACGTCTCCTGCGTCGCTATCAAAGTATCTGTTGCCCTCATTGTCCACATCGTTAGGAAGGCACACTGCTCAAGTCGATGGACGAGGAGAACAACAGTCGCCTGGCCAAGCTGGCGACTGATTCACCGACACTCTACTTAACATCTCCTTGTAATGAAGCTCTCCGGCTTCTTCTCTATCGTGTGAAGAGAAGAGGACTGGGAACTAGCACAACAACGCTTTATTTAGCAACCTGCCTGATGGCAAGCAAAGAATAGTACGAGGGAGGGGGGAAGGAACCTCTCCCAAGGAGCGCTACCAAGCAGACTGACTCTTTAAGTCAGGAAAATGATCACGTTAATGAGTGATTGCATAATTGATGTGCACTAGGGTAGGTCATCATAGTGGAAGGGCAAAGGATAAGATAAGAAGGGGAATTTGCATTACATCCTCTCCCAGCTACTCCACTCACTCCCAGGACAGTTATCTCCTACGCGTCGCGTCCGCAGTCGTACGCTGAACAGAGGAAGAGAATCGGGAGAAGGAAACACGGGCAGTGATCGTCGGCTCGGTGGAGAAAGGCTGCGATAGGGAGATCACCGAGCATGATAATTCCATGCTCATCTCCAACCTAGCTGCTCCGTTACGAACGGCTTTCGTTCTCACCTCTCTCCCGACGGCATCTCTCTGGATAACGTCAGCTGCCATCGGCACCCTCCTACCCCCAACAAGGGAATCGGCTTGAGCACCGTGTCAAATATGATTCATCGAACTTTCGTGCTAAATGGCTCTAAGTGGCCGAAGCGTCAGACGAAATCTTGACTTTTGGAGGGGTCTGTATCTCGGACCCCCAGGGGTCCTAGAGACCTAATCATTTTTGATGGAGTTACGTACCGTGCCTTGGCTCAAACCCCTAACCGATCTACTTTAGACGCGAGAACTTTATCATTTCAGTTTATGTCAGCACTTTATATGTTGTGAAGTTTGGAAATTTAATTCAGTTTTACCAAAATGCGCTTCCCAAAAGGTCTCCCCTTATGAAAGATCCGCAAAACATTTCATCGCCAAGCTAAAAATGAAAGCTTCATTAAGATTTGGTCAAACTGGCGTCAGTTTTCTCAGGGCTGGCTTCAGTTTTTTTCTTAGATTAATACATAAAATGTGCACGGCTGAGCTACAAAATTCCGAAAAAATTCCGAAGAAATGGCCTTCATAACGGAATTCGGAATTCGGAAGGCTCCCTTTCATAACGGAATTCCGAAATCGGAATTCGGAAGGGAAAAAAGGTCGGAATTCGGAATTCGGAATTCCGATACACCCCTGTAACACACATACACTCTGCCCGCTTCCTCCCCCCTCTTGGCTCACGGCTTTTTTCCCTGGTTTGCACTCGCGTGGGTGTCTGATTCGTGTCTCCTCGAATTTTAATGCTTCTATAATCACCGTTCGGCTTCTCCATCATATCTATTCCATATAATTTAGTTATGGTTCTTTTCGACCGACTATTGCATATTATATGACCAGGAAATGTAAAGCAAATTCGAAGATCGCAAAACCGCCGTGATGTGGCATCTCTCTCTCTCTCTCTCTCTCTCTCTCTCCTCTCTCTCTCTCTCTCTCTCTCTCTCTCTCTCCAGGACTGGGTCGTCCAGTTGGTCATCACCGGCTCGTCCGTCCAGTCAATCGCGACTCGCGGCTCGGACTGCGACATGGTCGTTTACATTCCAGATGCGAAGCCCTCCTTCGACGATGACAAAGAGTACGGTAGATACCATATCCTCATATTATCCGTTCAGGACCCAACTTAGTTCAAATTTTTTTTAACCACTACCATATAGGGAATACAGAAGGGGGACATTACCGTAACATCACTATCCGTTCAGGACCCACCTAAACCGTATTTTGAAAAACCAAAATAATGCCATATCCATCGAAAAACCAAAATAATGCCGTATCCATCGACATTTTATAATTCTTGCAGTTCCTTCCTGTGTATTGCCAAGAATGCAAGAGAGCTAGTTTTCAGATAGTTTAAACGATTTTTGGGTACCAAACATTAACTTCCATCTTTTATTTTAGTTAAAAAATGATATTCATTTCTTTTTTCACCACTTTTGATCAGTGTTCCACTCAGATCTCGTTATTTCAACTAGCATTTGCTGTGTGCTTGGGTAGTCGCAGGTTATTTCAAAAACATTCCCGGCTCGTCGATTCTATTAGAAATCAATAAATATTAATATTAATATTTACATTTAATACTTTGCTTGGAAATAAATGTTGGTATATATTTATGATTTATTGTTTTGTAAAAAAATTTATATTTTATACTTTAATATTTCAAAAAAAAAAAGTTTTGTCATTTTAGATGCAGCAGTCACATTCTGCATATCATCATCAAGTTGATGAACGACGATCCCGAGATCAACGCACTCGTCAACTCGGCAGAGTACATCGATGCGATGGTATGATCGTGAGAGATAAAAAAAAATATATTTTCCCGCCGAAATTGGAAATTCAAAAAATATAGCCCAATATAAAAGAATTCTTTCATTTTCCTATGCCGGTTGAAATGTAACAGTTCATATTGATTTGGCAACCTAGAATTGTTAATAGTTATTGTTGCCTTGCCCTTGATCGAAGAAAGAGAGAAATATTTATTGGTTGGTGAAATATGTCAACAAAGTTGTATTAACAATATGCAAGGTATAGTAGTTTTATTGCAGCCATTAATTTCAAAGCTATACTTGATTTTTTTAACGTAGCATTGTGCTAGTATTCGCTTCAAACATTGATAGGTTATTTCAATAGTATTCTTCATGGACGACTCAAACTGCTACTCTTTCCTGACCTTGGTTTCAGATTCCTATCTTGAAGATGAAGGTTGGAGCACCGCCAGGGAGTCCATACGAGAATATGGTAAGATTTTTATTTTTTATTTTATTTTTTCAAAGTTGTAGATTTGAATTTGCGTCCTAAAAAGAAAAAGCATTTAATAAAATACATGTGTAATAATAAAACCTAGTATTTTGCGAATCTATCTAAAGTTTAAGATATTTTGCTATCACAGAGTTTAGTTATTATGACACGGTTTAAGACATGAAGAAACTGCCAAGATTATGATTATATTGAGTTATAAAAAAAAGAAGAATCCTTTCAAGCCCGATCTCGAAGTCGACCTCAGCGTGGTTGCTGACGAATTCTTGTCCGGCCTGCACAACTCGCGCCTCATTGCTGGCTATGCGATGTAAGCGCACGCTTTACTTTACTTGTTTATTGTACTCTAATTTGTACGGTATATTATGTACATATATATACCGTAAATATATATTGTCAATAATATTTTTTTTTACATTATTGACAATATATAACTAACTTTTGTAAAGTACCTATATTAATATATATATATATATATATATATATATATATATATATATTAATATAGGTACTTTACAAAAAGTTAGTTATATATTGTCACTTATGTAAAAAAAACACGCTGGTTGAAGTGCGTATTAATATTAATTAAATGTTTCCATACGTAATATTGTACTCTAATTTGTACGGTAATGTATAATCTTTATTTACTTACTTATTCCAGGGCCGATAAACGCTTCGCACCTCTGCAGATCTTCGTCAAGGCGTGGGCTGGCAAGAACAGAGTCAGAGATCCGATTCATCGACGATTCAACAGGTTTTTTTATATTTTATTTATCTCGGTTACATTATTTAAAATAAAAAATGAGTATGATTGTAATAATAATAATTGTATTGTTATTATTATTATAGTAATAGTAATCGTATTATTATTACTGTAATATTAATTGTATTATTATTATTATTATTAATAGGGTAATAATAATCATATTATTAGTATAGCAATGAGTAATCGTATTATTATTACTGTAATAGTAATTGTAATATTATTACTGCAGTAATAATAATTGATTGGCTAATGCTAATGGCTTTTGTTTTAATTTGAATGTTTCAGCTATGCCATAACCATACTGCTCATCCACTTTCTCCAGTGCGGCTTGAGAGTCCCGGTGCTGCCGAACTTGCAGGTTTACCAAACTTTAAATTTTTGAAATTTGCATATTATAAATATGCTAGCAAAAAAAAACGTTTCTTCTGATTTTAGTGAAGAGGTGAACTATAATTCTAAAGAAACGGTATTATAATTTGGTATTATAAACTACATTAATAAAACTATTCATTATAGTATCTCTACCCGACGATGTTTGCAATGGATCAAAACAACTTCCCGCATGAAGTGGACTTTGACGAGCAGTTTCCGGAGCCAATTACGGGTATGTATTTCTTTTGTTGAAAACATGTTATTGTGCTGATTTTGTCCTGATTACTTTGTTTTCGGATGAAAAATTTAAAATTAAAAACAAATAGGTAAATAAGTTTTTTTTGTGATTTGAATTATTGAGAGTTTTCTTAATTTTAATTTTTTGTATTATTGAAAAATTAATTTTGTTTAAAGATGAAGTCTATGTCAACGGAGTGGAGAAAAATTCAATGTCGCTTGCTGAGCTCTTCTTCTTCTTCGTTTCCTACTACACACATGTAAGCAAATTTTTTTTGTTGGTTTTTGTGGTAATTTTAGAAGTGTATTTGGCTTGTTTTCATGTATAGTATTATATTCCATATAGCTTTTACATTTTGTTATTTTCCAGACAAAAAGCTAGTTCATGTGACTTAAAAAAGAAGCGAAAATAAAATCGAGCATGCAAAAGCGGATTAGTGCACTTAAGAAAAAAAAATCGGCACTAAGCATAAAAAGAGCAAACGAAAAGCTGAAAAAAGTAGTTACGAATCAGCAGAATAAGTGCATTTAATACTTATTATATAAATAAGTTATATTTATTATATAAACAAATAAGTTAAACTTACTCTTTATGTGTGTTCAGATTTCACTGAAGGACAACGTGATTATGGTCAGGGGCGGAATGCTGATGAAGAGGTTCATGCTTACGCTTTTTTTTTGAATTTGTATCTTTTGCGCTTTTATATTCTGCTATATATTTTCGTAAGAGCATTATTATGTAATAGAAATAGGTTTATTTATTTATTTTAATTTTAAAGAAAATTATACGGAAATCATTAAGGGAGCTCATCCAGGTTCCGCAGAGGTGGAATCGTGCGGAAATCTATATTCAGGTACAATAATTCTATAATTCTAATTTATGAATTACTTTAGAAAAAATTTTCTTACTTTTAAAAGATAGCGGCGAACAAGTATTTTTTGCAATAACACATGCGGCAAATCATGCGCTGAAAATTGTCCCGAGCATATAACTACTTTTTTTTCATCCTTTCGGGAAAACACCTTGCTTATCCCCTCCGGATGTGTCCTCGAGGGAGGGGATGAACCGGGATTAATGTTCTCTAAGGAATGTGCTATTCTCTAACCCCCTCCCCCCTCCCTCTCCCCCTCCCAGTTTTGTTCACCGAACCTTTTTTCAAGAACTGATAGTAATAATAATAATATTATTATAATAGAAATATTATTATTATTATAGAAACTAAAATAAATAAAAGATGAAATTTAAACATGAATCTTTTGAATGAATAATATGATATAGGACCCCATCGACGCGCACAACCCGGGCCGAACTGTGGACCGATGGTGCCATGTTCAGCCCATCTTCCAGTGAGTATTTATTTTTATTTCCTTTTTTTTAAATATTTTATTTTAGTTTTAAAACTTTTCTGTTTATACATATATAAACATAAATGAGGAGCTTTTGTAAAAGAAGAAAATCATAAAAAAAATTTTTATTTATGATTTAAACGTATTTTACTGTATTTGTTGAGATAAGTGTGAGTAGCAATTTAGAAAATTTTTAAAAGGTAAAATAAATCAATAAAAAAATATTTTTATTTGTGATTTTTGAACTTTGATGTTGATTATAAAAAAAGAAATTCAATTAAGGGACGCATGCGAGCTCTTCCTGCGCGCTGGCGAAGTGCCTCCCCGATTCAGTTTCCCAACAATTGAGGATCTCCTTTTGCTGTATTAGGATTGAATCCTCCACATTTATCATTTTTGAATTTCCCGCCTAGAAGCTGTTGTTTTTTTTTTTAAATTCACTATTTCTCGATCAAATAATGGATCTCAATTGTGTCGATCTGACGGATCTCTGTTTCTCTCTCACTCTCTATCTATCTCTCTCTCTCTCTCTCTCTCTCTCTCCTCTCTCTCTCTCTCTCTCTCTCCTTCTCTCTCTCTCTCTTTTTACCTCTCTCTCTCTCTCTTTCTCTAATCCTCTCTTCAAAAGATCTTCAAAAGATGTATCTCGCAATCTCTCTCCTCTTAGAGTTTTTGTTGGAGTCCTCACACTTCCCTTTTTTTGTTGCCTCTGCTATTCATTGCTATTAATTGCATTTTATGATTTTACTTATTTATTCTTCTCTGTGCATATAATTTATGCTCTAACATCCTATTACAACCTGTGCGTGTGTGTTTAGTATGAAGTTTGGCCAACTGGTTATCGAAAGCATTGCCGGTTACATATACTCTCTACGGAGATAACATTCAGGCGTACTGGTAAAGAAGCCAAGTTGCTTTAATTAATTGCTACAGCATGTGATCTTATAACTGTGTGCTAATAATCTGCTGCTAAAATGATATAGAATTGAGCGATCGTTGCCTTCGTTGTATTTAGAAGATTTCGTTGCTGATGCCCTGTAAATGATGAGCTGAATTTCGTTGATAAAAGTTGACAGGGAAATCTTGTCTAAGTTATTATAGCCAAAAATTCCTACAATCCAACGCACTGACAATGTGACAAGTTCACAACTTGAGAAAGGAGGAATAAAAAAGGAAGGAAAATTAGACATGACTTGAGATCCTGTTTGTGGATGCGATTTGTAAAAAAAGAAAGAATTCAGAGTTTCTGTTTCTCGGTACGTACCTTCATGTTACTCGGGAGGTCAAGGGCATATTCGGACGCAAGGAGAAAAGTTGAATAATTTTGAATAAAAAAAAGGAAGGAAAATCTGATAAGCGGATTCGGCTGACAATGAGGATCCAATTTGAAACGAAAAAAAATAATTTAGTGCTACTACCGTACCTTATATCGATAAGATAAACGACAGAAATGTTCTTATTTTGAAGCACTAAAAACGACTTTAGAAAGTGTTTAGGTGCAACCCCTGTCATTCATATCGATTTTCTGATTAATAAAGTTGCTGATATTCTGATTATGCTAATGAGAATAATATGTTGCTGCTCCTGTTAAGGCGCATAATGTGCGTGTCCTAGCGGAGCGGGGGCATGCTTGTCATCGGGCCTTCTTTTTCAGCAAAAGGTTTGAATTTCTTTTATTTTCCGCTCACTTTTTTATATTCCTAATGTATGTCAAGTTTGATTAAACATACCTTATAAATTTCTTCCTTAATAGTAGTTAACTCGCCTTAAATTGACAAAGTTCACAGACCTTGTAGTTGGTTGGATATGAGCGCTTTCTTTTTTTTCTGCATTTCAATGATATTGTTCTTATGTTTGTTTCAGGTGTTTCTTATTGCCCCTACTTTATTACAAGTTGCTAAATCACCATGGACAAAACCAGTGTTTTGCACTCGATTCTGTTTACTAGTTTCACAAGACTTTATGGCTAGACAATGCTTTTTTAACTTACCTTAATAGTTTAAATACTTTTCATATTTCAACATTCCAGGCATGGTGAGACCTATTCAAACACATTGCTTTATGGGCAGGCTTAATGTTTTGTTTGACGAAAGAGTTGAAAACTTTGCTGACTTTAAAAGGGGTGGTATATATATATTTTGTTTTACTATTACTTATTAGCATTTTTCCACAGGCATGGCCGGCCAGGCGACAAAGATTGTCACGTTGCGGCGTGCGGATGTCTGCGGCGGCGGCGGCGGCGCGGTGAACAAGCGCGTTTCCAGCAACTCTGGCGCGGGCGCCGACCCCGCAGCCGCTGCCGCGTCCTTGGACTCCGCGCACTCGGTTTCTATTATAATAAAAAAAAATAATATATTTTTGTACCTTTATTTGAAACTGTTTCAAAATACCTGTCCGCGTCTTTAA